>CM067311.1:62886478-63178978 GCA_034231615.1 Meghimatium bilineatum | reverse complement strand
AAAACCTGTATTCTTCTCTAAGGTTTATTGTTTATAATTACGAGTATATTCACTAACTTCAAAGTTTACCAAGAATTCCTGCGGTTTTCTTTTCCTTCAGAGAAAGATTTTCATTTCTTATATTCCTAGAGTTGTGGTTCTCTTCTTTAATTTACTGTAGCTTTCCTTGTGGAACAATTGTATCCAACGACTCCCAGTAGCACATCACGTTGGAGGAATCAGCTGAGCCCCGACCCTAACGATTACCATAGCTGTTAGTGTGTGCGCAGTGCCTCGACTATGCCACACTTCACTCGGGTGTGAGACAGGGATGTGTACTATCCCCCCTATTGTTCATAACATACATAGACCACATCTGCAAAGTAGAAAGACAACGGAAGAAAACAATCTGAAGGATAACTTAAACGAACTACTATTTGCAGATGACCAAGCACTAGTGACATCATCAGAAGGAGAACTACAAAGACAAATAGACAGATTACATCAAACATGCCATACCTTTAACATGAAGATAAATATAGAAAATACCGAAGTAATGAAGATAGGAAGAACAAAAAGAAATACCAATATATATATATATATTGAAATCAACAGACCTAACCAAGTCACAGAATTAACATTCCTAGGAAGTACTATAACAACAGACGGCAAGAGCAGCAAAGAAACACACAATAGATGTAGCAAAGCATACCAAGCTCTAGGGCAAATGACACCAATCTTCAGAAACAAATAAGTATATTTAAACACCGAAATAACACTATTCAAAACCATAATTATGCCAACGCTGTGCTACCAATGCCAAATATGGACAACGACAGTACAAGACAAACGTAAACTGGTGACATCTGAAATGGCATGCTTACGCAGAATCCTAGGAATATCGCTAAGACACAGTGAAGAATGACGACATCGGAAAAAAAACTGGCACAACTCCAATCTTAGAATACATCAAGAGACAACAGATCAAATGGTTTACACACATCAGCAGACTACCATCAGACAGAATACCACAGCAATCTATGCTATACAAATACAGTGAAGGCAACCCTAGAGGCCGACCACAAAAACAATGGACCACTGAAATAAAAGAGGCGACAAATTCCACAATATATTCAGCACATAAGAGGGCTGTCTCCAGAAAACTCTTCTACCCCTGACACTGGAAGGCAACAAAGGGTTTCAGCGAATAGTTAGATAGATAGAAAAAAAATATATACGCAATTAGAACCTTCTGCCTGCAATACAGAGCAACAAAAACTTCACTATTACAAACAAATTGTCATAAACAGGAAAATGTAATACTTGACAGCGGGTAACAAACTTGATTTTGCCTGAGCTGGCACTCCAACCAGAGCACCATCTGCGCCTCATATATTTTATGTTTTGTAACTTAAGTGCCTTTCTCAGCATGTCTGCCATTTCATTCTCTCGTTATTCAGTTCAGAAAGCTCTGTCTCACCAGATCTTGGCACGACAGCAAAAACTTTCGTTACAGTGTACATTTTTACAAGTCTGAAACTATTTCCTTGTAATCTATCATAATTTTCTTAAAGTCAGACAGTAGCGAGAGAAGAGAAATACAACAGGAAATTGAATTGCCTTTCCTGTTTGTTAGCTACTTAATAGAAAATAGAACACACACAGAACACCTTGGCAACTATGTATTCTATTATTATTACTACTGCTACTACTACTACTGCTACTACTGCTACTGCTACTGCTACTACTACTACTACTTCTACTACTACTACTACTACTACTGCTGCTACTACTACTACTACTACTACTGCTACTACTACTATTACTACTACTGCTATTACTGCTGCGTCTACTACTACTACTACCACTACTATTACTACTACTACTACTACTACTATTATTGCTACTACCACTTCTACTAATATTACTAATACACCTACTTCTATTACCACTACTCATGATTACTATTAGTAATATTATTACTAGTATAATATTACTACTACTACTACTACTACTACTACTACTACTACTACTACTACTACTACTACTACTACTACTACTACTATTTCTTCTTCTTCTACTATTACTACTGCTACCATTATTAAAACTACTATTACTACTACTACTACTACTACTATTACTACTACACTGCTACTACTACTACTACTACTACTACTATTAATTACTACCACCACCACTCTACCGTTGTTGCTACTGCTAGTGTAACAACTGCTACTATTACTTCTGAAACAGCTTACACTATTACAGTGAAATCCATTATAACAACTTGGTCCGGATTGACAAAATATGTATGTAATAACCGAAATTCGCTATATACGGAACAAACAATAAAGATTAAACATAACTGGGGATTTTGACAAGTGTTGCTATGTAGATTAATTTGTTATAAAAGAATGCGTCATAGAGGGCCACTAGTACTGCCACCACTACCACTACCATTACTACTACTACTGCTGCATCTACAGCTACTACTGCACTGCTGTTGATACTATTATTTCTACTACAATTACTACTACAATTATTACTACTATTACTACTACTTTTACTGCTACTCTTGTCTGTCTGTCCCAGGTGAATGACGGTTGATTGTATTTGCTCTTGCAGTTAAGCCTAGGGGTAGGAGCTTAAGTTGTTGTTCCAAGGTCAGAGGTGTCGCCTTGGTTGCGTTAAGTCCATATTTGTTCATGTCTATTTTGATATTTTCAATCCACCGTTTTCTTGGTCTTTCTTTGACCGTATTCCCGGATATTCTTCTGTTATATGTTCTTATGCTAGTATTACCACTACTACTACTACTGCTGCTCTTACTACTACTACTACTACTACTACTACTACTACTACTACTACTACTACTACTACTACTACTACTATTACTACTACTATTACAACAACAACAACAACAACTACTACTACTACTACTACTACTACTACTACTACTACTACTATTACTACTACAATTACAACAACTACTATTACTACTACTACATAAAAATAAAAACACAAACAAATACATTCTATAAAAATAAGCATGAAAGAATTACCACAAATTTGTAATAAAATACTTGTGACTTGGAACGTCTTTGACTTTCTGTCAATTCTAAATATATAGGACACATAGCAACAGTGAAGAGAAATTCTTACTGATGAAGTAACGCCATCTAACCTCATCCCTCAATTCTCTCGTCTTGCTTGTTCGTTTTTCTGTTTCAAATATAATTATCAACTGGCTAGATGATTAGCTGGTTACTTGGTTAGCTGGTTAGTGTGTTAGCTGGTTATTGGTTAGCTTATTAGTTTTTTAGCTGGTTAGTTGGTTAGTTTGTTAGTTGGTTAGTTGATTGGTGCTGTATAATATACCTCTTATAGTGAGATACGTAACTTTCAACCGCGGACGTTAGTTAAGTTTGGTTATATCAGAACTTTGGGACTGACCATAAATTAATGATGTCAACAATTAGGTCTGATAAAGTTTGACAGATATTGACAAGGGGAATGGGAGATTTGACAAAATTGACAACAAGAACATTGTTTAATTTTGGAATTATTGTTCTAAAAATATGAAAAAATTTCTGCTGTTTTTCCACTTTTTCAGCAAAATAATTTTTTAGCGGAGCGGATGTTGAGTAAACCTTTTTCTGATCTAATTAAACTTTGAGAAAAGGGGTGGGGGTGGGGGGTTCCTGCAGCATGATAGCTATTTGTAAAGGAAAAGGAGGTAAGAAATAGGCAAAATTCTGACATTATTTATGGATTATTCTCCCCCCTCCCCAATTTATGGTGAAATACGTTTGTATCAACCGATAACATAAGTCGAATTCTGTTATATCAGAGCCTTTAACCAGCACAAAATAGTAGAGATCGCGGTTCTGGTAATACATTCAGCACGATCTCATTTCTTCTAGTACACATATACCTACTTACATAACATGGACACAGGTCCCTCCACCGTATACCGACCGTAGCACCTCTAGTACGTATATACATACCTACATCACATGGACAAAAGTCCCTCCAATATGTTTAAATACATTTTCACAGTTATTTCCCTTGTTTATGTAGGATCCCCCAGTTATGTTTCTTGACACATTTTGTTATATATATTGTGTTACATCTTGATACCATCTGGAGGAGATATGTGTGTTCCTCTATATCTACATGCATATTCAATAAATCATTAAAATAAACCTTCAGTGCCAGGAAGCAACTTGATGTTCTGGAAATGTTAGGGCTAGGGTGACATAGGGCAAATATGGAAATAATTGGAAATTTGTCTGCTACTAATATTTATATATTCCATAAATGATTAACTCTCTGAATACAATGAAAAACTGGTAGATTTCTAGAAGAGAGGCAAGAATAAGGAGAAAAAAAACTGGAGATATACTTAGAGGATCGATTATATTGGATATGGTTCAAAAGATAATCTATTTTAATATTAGTAATATTTGTAGCAGCAGTAGGAGTAGTTGTAGTAGTAGTAATAGTAAATAAGGGACATTTATTTACTAACAGATCAGAGATAATCCGCTCAATTGTGATTCTATAGTTTGCTGTTACTAATCTGTAATACTACTACTGTTATTGCTAATACTACTACACCTATTCCTACTACCATTACCAACACTATTATTACTACTTTTACTACTAGTAATACTACCACTAATACTATTATATTACTCCTACTAGTACTACTATTAACTGCTACAACAACAACAACAACAACAACAACAACTACTACTACTACTACTATAATACTGCTACTACTATTACTACTACTAACTACTACTATTACTACTATTACTACTACTACTTCTACTACTACTACTACTACTAACTGCTACTGCTACTACTACTACTACTACTACTACTACTACTACTACTACTACTACTAACTACTACTAACTACTAACTACTACTACTACTACTAACTACTACTATTACTAGTACTACTATTACTACTACTACTACTACTACTACTAACTACAAATTACTACTACTACCAACTACTACTATTACTACTACTACTACCAACTACTACTATTACTACTACTACTAACTACTACTATTACTACTACTACTTCTACTATTACTACTACTACTACTATTACTATTATTAATGGCTACTACTACTACTACTAAATACTACTACTACTACTACTACTACTGCTGCTACTACTACTACTACTACTACTACTACTACTTCTACTACTACTACTACTACTACTACTACTAATCTACTACTACTACTATTACTACTACTACTACTACTACTATTACTACTACTACTACTACTACTACTACTACTACTACTACTAATCTACTACTACTACTATTACTACTACTACTATTACTACTACTACTACTACTACTACTACTACTAATCTACTACTACTACTATTACTACTGCTACTACTACTACTTCTACTACTACTACTACTACTAACTACAAATTACTACTACTACCAACTACTACTATTACTACTACTACTACCAACTACTACTATTACTACTACTACTAACTACTACTATTACTACTACTACTTCTACTATTACTACTACTACTACTATTACTATTATTAATGACTACTACTACTACTACTAAATACTACTACTACTACTACTACTAATCTACTACTACTACTATTACTACTACTACTACTACTACTATTACTACTACTACTACTACTACTACTACTACTACTACTACTACTACTACTACTACTAATCTACTACTACTACTATTACTACTACTACTACTACTACTACTACTACTACTAATCTACTACTACTACTATTACTACTGCTACTACTACTACTTCTACTACTACTACTACTACTACTACTACTGCTACTACTACTACTTCTACTACTACTACTACTACTACTACTAACTGCTGCTACTACTACTACTACTACTACTACTACTACTGCTACTAGTAACTGCTACTACTATTATTGCAACAATAACAACTACTACTACTGCATTTGTTACAACAACTATTACTACTATTAATTACTACTACTACCACCTCTACTACTGGTAATACTATTACTATATTACTACTACTATTACTATTATTACTATTAATAATAATTACTACTACGAAGGATTCTACTACAACTACTATTACTACTGATGTTACTACTACGTTTACTACTAATTCTACTACTACTAATTCTACTACTACTAATTCTACTACTACTATTTCTACTACTACTAATTCTACTACTACTAATTCTACTACTATTATAATTACTATTACTACATCTTCTACTGTTGTCACTACAATTATTATTAACATTACATTACTACTGTAGAGTACCATACTACAATCTGGGCAATCATTTAATCTACAAGATTGCTGATCCAGCGGAGCATGGGCTCATGTCCGTTGACTCAGCTACTCTACATGCAAATGACACTTTGTCGTGATTTTCTAGCAATTTCGATAGATGCAGCAATGATTATTGGATGAGGGATAATTAGATAATTAGCAATGCTAATTAAATGGATGGATGAAGCAATGATTATTGGATGATGAATGAAGCAATGATAATGAGATGGATGGATTAAGCAATGAATGGATGGGTGCAGTAATGACTAATGATAGATGGATGCTGCAATGATATTGAATGGATTGATGCCACAATAATTTTGATTTTGGATGGACTATTTGGGCAATGATATTAATGGACGGATGCTTAATGGATACTGCAATGATATTAGATGAATAGATTCTGTGATGATATTGAATTCATGGATTCTGAATGAATGATATTGCATGGATGTTTGCCGAATGGAAAAGGCAATGATCTTGGATGGATTGATGCTGCAATATTATTGGTAGGATGAATATTGTGCAATATGATTGGATGTATGGATGCTGAATGTATGCTGCAATGATATTGGATGAATAGATGCCTGCAATGATATTGGATGAATAGATGCCTGCAATGATATTGGATGAATAGATGCCTGCAATGATATTGGATATATAATGAATGGATTCTGCAATGAAAGGATATTGGGACGTGATTTGAAACTCAAAGAATGTAGAATACTATTGCTATTTATTCCATATATTTTGTTTTCAAGTTTTTATATTCCGTGGCAACTAACTTCAAAGATTTACTTAAACTAAACAAAAATACTAAACCGACTAGGGACTAAGCTAGTCCTACTACCTAAATTACTACGCGTATCAACTAATCGGGGAGACTTGTAAACCAAGTTTCCAACACGTATAAAACAGCTGTGAGATGGTTGTACAAACAGGCTTCCTTTATTAATGTCAGGTGGCACTGACAGATCTCAACAGTGACCAGGGTAAACAGACTCTAGCAGAACTTAAGAAGGAATACGGACGCAACAAGGTTATGTTTATACAGTGTGATGTAACAAGTCAACAACAGATGAAAGGTACATTTTACTACCTGTATATTTGTTGATATAAGTATCTACGTACTTACCTACCTAATCATACCTGTATAAAAATATGCAAAACTTTCCTATCTGTAAAACTGTATACACACCTTTCGATGTCTCTGTAATCTCTGTCTGTTTAAGTGCCTGTTTGTCAGCGTGCCGAATTGTCTATGTATCATCTTGTCTGTCCACATGCATGTCTGTCTGATTGTCAGCATATCTACCTGCCTTTCTACCTGCTTGTCAGCATACCTACCTGCCTATCTACCTGCTTGTCCACATACCTACCTGTCCATCTACCTGCTTGTCTGTCTGCTTACCTGTCTACATACGCTTGGTACCTAGTTAGCCAATGCTTAATATTATCAGATACAGGCTACAGAAATTATTGAAGTTAAAATAGTTGAGTACTTTTGCTACTTCTTCTTGGCTTTCAGACATCCACATTGATGACTCTAACAGGGTTAGCAGTCAACCCCAGATTTACACATTGAACACTCTAACACAGGTAACAGTCAACCCCAGACTTCCATAATGATGACTCTGTCAAAGGTAGCTGTCACCCCAGGGTCTGAGCAGTGCTATAGAGATTGTCATGAATGAAGACATGTCATGACCAAGTGAATCTTCGTCTTATGTTTCACAGGTCAGCAGTAAGTGTCCGACTGTCACAGTTCCTGTGCCACAGTTCTGTTGTGCCGATCTTGTACTTGTGATAAAGGTGGTGACGCAGTCTACTATGTCCTGTACCTAGTTGGAAAATGATAACCTGGTACAGTCGAGACTTTCTGAATATGAAACTAGAATAAGCTGGGCAGCCTACACAGAACCGAGTCTTACACGGTGACAGTTAGAACATCATTCTGTAAAGGACACGTCACACAGATAGATGAGTATCGTCTGAAAAGTTGATGGAATGCATTATTTTCCCTCTTGATCTGGCCACTGGGTGATCACTTTCCCAACTGTTGAGAGTTGTTTGAACTGATGATCTAGCTACCTCATAATAGTTCCTCTTACTTTGTTGCAATGTTCCAGCTTCTTTGACGAGTTTGTCTGAATACGAGGTTGAAATGACGAGTTTGTCTGAATACGATGTTGAAATGACGAGTTTGTCTGAATACGATATTGAAATGACGAGTTTGTCTGAATACGAGGTTGAATACTGTACAATATGTTCTGGGACGCATTTCTAGGAAACTTCGTCAAGCAAACGTGATGTCACATGATCTCCGTTTGAAGAACTCAGGTGGATACAGACCTACTGAAAGGTAATCATCCTTGTCGTCTTCACTGTTCGTGAGCTGTGCCATTAGTTGTCCGAGAGTAAAATGTCTCTAAGAACCAGAAGATCGACCAGTCTGAAGTTTTAAATCACCGTCATATTTTGAATACCCTTCCCCACAGCCATAAATTCTAAGATTTTAAAGAAAAATGGAATTAAGGTGTTTGATAACGAAACTCGACGCCAAACAACAAGATCCTACTTTAACAATCGTGTAGATAATATAGGTAAGCGAGTGCAGGTAGAAGATGGAATATATATAAGATTTTAAAATATGACACGTGGAACGAAGATGAACAGGACTGAACAAGACATATCGCAGCCTCTCTGTAAACTACGTTACAGTTATGTGTGCCGCCATTGTCACGAAAAACATCGAATGAGAACGAAGGATTTGGAAAACTACTAGACTAGAAATATGATCCAGGCGAATCTTTAACACTTATTTGAAAACAGAAATGTTGGATTAATTTGCATGACACAGGAAATACGAGCGACCAGTTTATACTCTCTCAAGGATAGCCAATAACAACAGCAGAACAACCACTGCCAACAGAACAGCAGATACAATAGCAGCAAATACATCAACAATAAAAGCAGCAGCAGTAACAAGAAACAATAACAAGAACGCACAATATTCAACAATAACAAAAGAAACAGTAGCAGCAGCGATGAAAATAATAACAATAACAACAACAACAAAACAACGGCGACGACAACAGAAGTAATACAAACAACACCAGCAGCAACAACCACCACATCCACAATAATAATAATAATAACCAAACACAACAACAATAACAACAACAGCACTGCTAATAACAATGTCAGTAACGACAGCAAAATAAATAATGACAGCCAACAACAGTAAAACACCATCAACAGCAACGCTATCCACAACAAAAGCAATAACAACAATAGCAAGAACACCAACAACGATAATAATAACAACAGTAGCAGTAGTAATAACAATAACAACAACAAATCCAATATTGACATCAACCATAAAAAGATGCACAACTTATATATTTTTTAAAATGTCTTTGTTTGCTAGATATAAATCTCTTGTCATCATCTATATTTTTGTTTGTCCAGATACATTTAAAACTGCGGCAGAGACATTTGGAGGAATTGATATAGTGGTCAACAATGCTGGGGTTGGGTTTGAGATGAATGATCTCTGGGAGAAGACCGTGGACATCAATATCGTAAGTGATAATAGGTGGTTGTACCTTGTATCTGGTGTAACTGTTGTGAGAGGACATTCAGATTGGATTGTGATGTAACTGTTGTGAGAGGACATTCAGATTGGATTGTGATGTAACTGTTGTGAGAGGACATTCAGATGGGATTGTGATGGATATAGTTGTAGATATGGAGCAAGGAATAATACGATATTCAAAGGAAGAAAAAGTGGGAATAATTAATTTGTCATAGATTTAAAGGAACAAATAGTTGGAATAATAGTATGTGTCATAGATTCATAGGACGAAATAGTGGGAATAGGCCCATGTGTCATAGATTCAAAGGAAGTTTTGTGGGAATAAGTGGAAATAATTGCTATCTAATAATATTAGAGGGACTGGAGGGATTAATATTGGAGAAAAAATAGGTTAAGATAGAAGGAATGTAAGAATAGACATGAGTGGCACACGAGATGAGAGGGGAGATGGAAAGATTTAGGTTATTAAGTGAAGTAGGGTAAAAGTAAGGAGAACGATACAGGAAAGTAAGGGGAACGATACAGGAAAGTAAGGGGAGCGATACAGGAAAGTAAGGGGAACGATACAGGAAAGTAAGGAGAACGATACAGGAAAGTAAGGAGAACGATACAGGAAAGTAAGGGGAACGATACAGGAAAGTAAGGAGAACGATACAGGAAAGTAAGGGGAACGATACAGGAAAGTAAGGAGAACGATACAGGAAAGTAAGGGGAACGATACAGGAAAGTAAGGGGAACGATACAGGACAGTAAGGAGAACGATACAGGAAAGTAAGGAGAACGATACAGGAAAGTAAGGAGAACGATACAGGAAAGTAAGGAGAACGATACAGGAAAGTAAGGGTAACGATACAGGAAAGTAAGGAGAACGATGCAGGAAAGTAAGGGGAACGATACAGGAAAGTAAGGAGAACGATACAGGAAATAAAGTAAGGGGAACGATACAGGAAAGTAAGGAGAACGATACAGGAAAGAAAGTAAGGGGAACGATACAGGAAAGTAAGGAGAACGATACAGGAAAGTAAGGAGAACGATACAGGAAAGAAAGTAAGGGGAACGATACAGGAAAGGGTAAGAGTAAATGAGAATTGTAGAGAGGGAATGAGATGTAAGGAGTAAGCATGAAGTTTTGTAAAGTGGTTGGGAGACAGGTACATAAGATGATAGAGAATATAAGAAGTATTTGAAGGAAAAGAGGGAGAGAGACAGAAGGAGTGAGAGAAGGACGTGGAATGTGGAAAAGTTGCAAGCATGATATTTCGTAGAGAAGTGAGAGGGGTAAAAATTGAGAGAGGGAGAAAATGTGGGAATGAAAGAGGTTTATAGGAGAGAGACTGAAAGATGAAAGAGGGAGGACTAGATAAATAATGACTAGATAGGAAATGTGAGGAGAGAAAGTAAACATAGATGCAAATAGAGAAAGTAAGGATAGAAGAGAGTACGAGAGAAAGGAAGGATAAAGAGATGTTGGTGAAAGTACAAAAGGAATGTTGACGGGTAAGAGAACTGGTGAGAACGAGAGATACATAAATGATAAAATTGAAGAGAAAGTGAGAAAATCACAGAGGTGTGAGATAATGAAGAGAGTGGAGTCTATTTTCTTTTCTCTGCTTGTGCATGAGGAGAGTGGAGTCTCTTTTCTCTGCTTGTGCATGAGGAGAGTGGAGTCTCTTTTCTCTGCTTGTGCATGAGGAGAGTGGAGTCTCTTTTCTCTGCTTGTGCATGAGGAGAGTGGAGTCTCTTTTCTCTGCTTGTGCATGAGGAGAGTGGAGTCTCATTTCTCTGCTTGTGCATGAGGAGAGTGGAGTCTCTTTTCTCTGCTTGTGCATGAGGAGAGTGGAGTCTATTTTCTCTGCTTGTGCATGAGGAGAGTGGAGTCTCTTTTCTCTGCTTGTGCATGAGGAGAGTGGAGTCTCTTTTCTCTGCTTGTGCATGAGGAGAGTGGAGTCTCTTTTCTCTGCTTGTGCAGTAGAAGATGTCGTAGGATTGAATGGCGATCAGTTTTCAGGCAATGACACGTTTGATATGCTGGAACAGTGTGACGTCTCAGAACGTTTGTAACTCTTTCAATCCACATTCTTTTTGGTTTCCCTCTCTGTTTTGATGTTTCCATTTTCATGTTGTATGCTCTTGCCGCTGACAATAGGGTTCATTTTCATTATGTGGCCCAACCATTCCAGTTTCTGTTTTTCAATATATTCGATCACAGACGTTGTTCCAACAGTTCTTGTAATCTCTTAATTTCTCACATAATCTCCTCTTGTTCTGTTTGCTGCTTTTCTTAGACATCTCATTTCACACGTGGTAAGCTTTGTCTAAGAAGAGGAGTAAGACATGGATGTATTTTATCACCTAGCTATTTAATAACTACACAGAGAATATCTTTAAAAATATTGAAGAAATGTCAAGACTCAATATCAATGGGAAAATAATGACTAGCTTGAGATATGCAGATAACACTGTTATTTAGCAGAAAGTGAACATGAACTACAAAGACTAATCAATCAAATCGATAAATCAAGTAAAGAATATGGACGATATAAATATCCAATAAACAAAAATCATGATAATCAGCAAAGTCAGAGATGAACAGATGCTAAACATAAACATACATGGAGAGAAACTACAACAAGTAAAACATTATCAATATCTTGGACACATAATCACAAATGGCAGCCGATGTGAAACAGAAGTTAAAGGAGAATAGGAATTGTTAAAAAATTGTTCAATGAAATGAGGAAAATCTAAACATCTAAACAAATTACAAACAAGTTAAAAATGAGAGTTATAAAATGCTACATCTACTATAAATTAATGTATAGCTCAGAAACACGGACACTAAATAAATAATTAGAAGACTGAATTGATGTCTTTGAGATGTTAATATATAGAAGAATAGGGAGAACATCATGGAAAGAGAAGAAAACAATATGGTTCTAACAACACTTAATATGAATTATTAAAGGTAATAAAAATTAGGCAATTAAAATATTTTGGACACATGGGGAAAAGTCAAAAGGAAGAGAGCAAGAGGTAGACAGAAATACAAGGGGGAGAGTAACATCACGCGATGGACAGGTTACAGTCTAGTAGAGTGCACCACCAAAACAAGAGACAGGGGATGTTGAAGGTTTGTTGCAGCCAACCTTTGTTGCAGAGATGGCACTTGATGATGATGAAACTTTCTTTGTGAGGGTAGTAAAGTATGGACACTCGTGAAAGAAGAGGATGCACGAACATGTATGCGTATGGTTTGAAAGTAACAAGAGAAAGTGGGAACAAGAGGAGTAATGGATATAGGGGAAGTTTAGTACTATGAACAGTAGATGGGAGAGTGAGAGAACATTCGTTGGAGGCTTGAAGAAAAAAAATAAGATATGAAATAAAGAATCCCACCGAATACGGACATTGGCGCAAATAAAACGGCGAAAGAACGCATATCCATTCTATGGACTACATCCTGCTGGAAATCTAGTAGGACCATGGTCCTGCTACAAGGGAGAACCAGCGGGAGTTTGAGAATGAACGCTGAAGAAGAAGAAGAAACGAGGAGTGAAATAAAAAAAATATGGAGGGAAAGGAAGAGAACGAGGGAGTGAAGAGGTAGGGCAGGGATGAAAGAAGACAAAGAAGGGCAATACGATCTCGTGAAAGACAGAATAGATGGTTACATTATATAGGCATGAACTAGGTAACTGAATGTGTTACCGTGAGATGGTTACATTACATAGACATGAACTAGGTAACCGAATGTATTACCGTGAGATGGTTACATTATATAAACATGAACCAGGTAACTGAATGTGTTACTGTGAGATGGTTACATTATATAGACAAGAACTAGGTAACTGAATGTGTTACCGTGAGATGGTTACATTATATAAACATGAACTAGGTAACCAAATATGTTACTGTGATATGGTTACATTATATAGACAAGAACTAGGTAACTGAATGTGTTACCGTGAGATGGTTACATTATATAAACATGAACTAGGTAACCAAATATGTTACTGTGATATGGTTACATTATATAGACATGAACTAGGTAACCGAATGTGTTACTGTGAGATGGTTACATTATATAAACATGAACTAGGTAACCGAATGTGTTACTGTGAGATGGTTACATTACATAGACATGAACTAGGTAACCGAATGTATTACCGTGAGATGGTTACATTATATAAACATGAACCAGGTAACCAAATATGTTACTGTGATATGGTTACATTATATAGACAAGAACTAGGTAACTGAATGTGTTACCGTGAGATGGTTACATTATATAGACATGAACTAGGTAACCAAATATGTTACTGTGATATGGTTACATTATATAGACATGAACTAGGTAACTGAATGTGTTACTGTGAGATGGTTACATTATATAAACATGAACTAGGTAACCGAATGTGTTACCGTGAGAGGGTTACATTATATAGACATGAACTAGGTAACCGAATGTGTTACCGTGAGATGGTTACATTATATAAACATGAACTAGGTAACCGAATGTGTTACTGTGAGATGGTTACATTACATAGACATGAACTAGGTAACCGAATGTATTACCGTGAGATGGTTACATTATATAAACATGAACCAGGTAACCAAATATGTTACTGTGATATGGTTACATTATATAGGCAAGAACTAGGTAACTGAATGTGTTACCGTGAGATGGTTACATTATATAGACATGAACTAGGTAACCAAATATGTTACTGTGATATGGTTACATTATATAGACATGAACTAGGTAACTGAATGTGTTACTGTGAGATGGTTACATTATATAAACATGAACTAGGTAACCGAATGTGTTACCGTGAGAGGGTTACATTATATAGACATGAACTAGGTAACCAAATATGTTACTGTGAGATGGTTACATTATATAGACATGAACTAGGTAACCGAATGTGTTACCGTGAGATGGTTACATTATATAAACATGAACTAGGTAACCAAATATGTTACTGTGAGATGGTTACATTATATAGACATGAACCAGGTAACCGAATGTTTTACTGTGAGATGGTTACATTATATAGACATGAACCAGGTAACCGAATGTTTTACTGTGAGATGGTTACATTATATAGACATGAACCAGGTAACCGAATGTTTTACTGTGAGATGGTTACATTATATAGACATGAACCAGGTAACCGAATGTTTTACTGTGAGATGGTTACATTATATAGACATGAACCAGGTAACTGAATGTTTTACTGTGAGATGGTTACATTATATAGACATGAACCAGGTAACTGAATGTTTTACTGTCTGATAAAGAATGGTAATAATGATGTTGTGAATATCACAGAAAGGGACTGTGAGAGGTACCATGTTGGCCATTGAGAACATGCGACGTGATCACGGTGGACGAGGAGGAGTTGTAGTCAACATCGCTTCAATGGCAGGTTCGTTAGCAATCTCAGTTTTTTGTTTATGTGGTGTCATTTTATTGAAATGTTACAGAGAAGCTTGTAGGCGCATACTATAACTGCATCACCATATTCACCATTTCATGACCAAATTTGGCATATGTGGAGATATTTTCTTAAATGTTATTGGCCAAATATTAAACTTACGTAGTGGCCATTAAAAAAAATAACATAGTGGCCAGCTAAATTGTAAACATTTTTTAAAACGAATAATGTGGGCTTACATGTGTTAAAATGTGAAAAATCTGGTCTCGCTAGCAAATATATTGTTGACAGAATTAAATTATTGCTGAAATACGCCCCTGAAATTGAATACAATCCAATCCCTAAATACAGTTTCTAAAAATAATGTTTTAACTGTAGAGCGTGCTCTATTCAAGCTTGTTTTATTATGATATTAGTAGATTTTATACACAGTTTATGCGTTTGATTATTTTCGAGCACTTATTTACGAGAGTTTGGAATGAAATAGCTTCAACTATGTGGAAACCCTGCTAGAGGCAGATATTCTCAATGTTTCAATCGTAAAGGGAGATCAGTGCTATATTTTCGACACTATGTCGTCATTATTTACTTGCCTCCCCTTATTTTGGATAGGTATTCAGTTGAACAGGATGACACTGTTCTGATTGCAAAAAGTGAGGAAGACCTTCAAAACTTAATTAAAGTAGTAGTCACAGAAAGCAAAGAGAAAGGCCTCTTCCTAAATATCAAGAAAACAGAAGTAATGGTTATTTCAAAGAAAGAAAATAACACACCTTGCAAGATCATAGTGAATGATATAGTATTAAAACAGGTCCACCAATTCAAATATCTAGGTACAATTATAACAGCAGATGGAAGAAGTTCAACAGAAATAAGATGCAGAATAAGACAGGCAAAAACAACATTCAGAAAAATGAAAAATATACTATGTAATATGACCTTGTCATTAGAGGTGAGAAAGAGAGTTCTGCAGTGCTATATAACTCTTATACTAACATATGGGTGCGAGTCTTGGACAATAAAAAAACTGGAAAGTGGAAGATTGGAGGCAACAGAGATGTGGTTCTACAGAAGAATGCTGAGAATACCATGGACTGCCAGAAAAACTAATGTAGAGGTGTTGAAAGAGTTAAATGCGAAACGGACCTTAATCAATAATATAAGAAAAAGGCAATCTTCTTTTTTTGGCCACTTCATGAGACAGGCAGGTTTAGAGAACATAATCACAACATGCAAGATTGAAGGCACCAGAGACAGAGGGCGACAACGTGAGAAAATATTAGACAGTTTGACAACCTGGCTCGGCAAAGAAACAACAACGACTTTGATACATAATACTGTGGACAGAGAGCTGTGGAGAGCCATGACCGCCTACGCCAAACGGCATGGCACCTGATGATGATGATGATGATTCAGTTGAATAAATAATTACTTTTGTTAACAATTTACCTCTGTAAAATGAGATGGCTAGAATTATGTAACCAAGTAGTTCATTGTGACAGAGATGGTGGCAAAAGGATACATTACAAATGATGATGATTAGAAATCATCCTGGAAATATTTGGCAGGGCCATTGTTCAACTACGAAAAAGAGAGTTAGGTAACGATAGAAAGATATAAAGTGAGAAAGAGAAAGAGGAGAGAAAGAAATGGGAAAAAAGTAAGATAACAAAGAGAAAGTATGATCGATAAAGAGAGAAAGGAAAAGTAAGATCAAGAGAGAGAGAGAGAGAGAAAGTAAGATTGAGAGAGAGAGAGAGAAAAAAAGAGATCTTGTAGATGTTAACTATTACAAAGAGGATTATAACTTAAAATACCGAATAGAACAAACAGATAAAAGGAGCAGATAGAACAATCGGAACAAACAGATAAAACGAGGAAATAGAACAAGCAGAAATTAAAAGTAATGAATATGGATGGAAAATTTAAGCAGGATAATACAAATGTCGTATTCAGCAAAAAAAATGAAGTCGGTTCTAAATACTAAAGTAGGCTCAGAAGGCGTAGAGGACGGACTTCATTACATTCTGATTTTCATATATGTACTTCGTTCTTATTAACGAAGCGGCATGCAAGAGTATCACATTTTGGCACGTAGCTGCATAACTACAAGCGATAATCCTCAGTGATCTTCGCAAGAAATGAAGCAGGAACCATGACGTCATGTCCTGGATCGAACCTAGCACCCCTTGGTCGCATGGTAACGTGTGTTAACCACAATGTCAGATAGATTCACAGAAACTAAGGCCACATACGCAGATACAGGAAGATATATTTCAACAAGAAAGCAAGTTCTGATTTATTTGGCATAAATAGAGAACACGAGGAGTTAGAAATATTTCACGAGAGAGCGACTAATGTTTGAACACGTGACAAGCAAGCTGAAATTGTGATTGTTAGATGTTACATGTTGATTGTGGGGGGGGGGGGGGGTGTGTTTATGGTGAAAATTAGAAGGGGGTTATGTTGATGTTAATGATGATGATGAAGGTGATGATGTTGTTGGTGATATAATCCTGAAGTCGTATCATTTCTATTCTCGATTGGAGTTTCTCTGACACTTTCTTTATAACAATGTTTTCTAGGACTTCTACAAGTCCCTGATGGTTGTATGACTCAATAGTGTTGTAGCATCATTGTCACGACGTTATTAGTTTTCTATTCAAGGAGGGACTTTCCCATACATTCTTGCCATCTGGAAGTATGCTGTAGATAATAGGGATGCTCCCAGGACTCCAGACATAGAAATGCAGCAGGCTTAATCACAGTGTAGAGTAAAATGGGTTCAGCGGTCAACCTCACGCCCAACCTCCTTAATCACATGCAACGACATATATATCAGGCGACAGTGTACGTTTATAAGATCTAATCTCCCTCGTGTGGCAACCAGGGCCTGAACTTCTAGTTGATGGTACGTAGAATATGACCACTGTCTTCTGTCCTGGCATATCGTAAGAGGCGAGTAAGGAAAGTTGAGGGATCGGCTGACAATCTATGAAAATGTCGTTGTTATTGGATGTTTGCTTCTCAATTTCCTACTTTTATCGTATGTATAATAATCTCCATAGATGACAGAGAGATTCTGGAAATGAACATTGCACATTTGTCCTTTTCTGACAGACTCCTAGATGGCAGGGAGTGCTAGGTGTAGCATACTGCAGGTTGATCAACATATTTGACGGAAGAATGATGAACTAGTTGGCCCAGATGTATATGCTGCAACTCCTGGCAGGACATGATCATCCAGGGAGACTGTCGCACTGGAATGATAATACAGGGACACTGCCGCACTGGAATGATAATACAGGGACACTGCCGCACTGGAATGATAATCCAGGGACATTGCCGCACTGGAATGATAATCCAATGACACTGCCGCACTGGAATGATAATCCAGGGACACTGTCGCTCTGGAATGATAACCCAAGGACACTGCCGTACTGGAATGATAATCCAAGGACACTGCCGCACTGGAATGATAATCCAAGGACACTGCCGCACTGGAATGATAATCCAAGGATACTGCCGTACTGAAATGATAAGCCAAGGACACTGCCGCACTGAAATGATAATCCAAGGATATGACAGTGTTTAATAGAAGATGATAGCAAATATGTAGCGACAACCAGAGTTCTCATATATATATATATAAAACTTGTTTATTGCTCCATTACAACGTCAAAGTTACAACATCCAGGGATACATCAACAATTCAATATACAATATCTTAGGAAATATTAAACATATCTTAGTACTAGTACACATGCTTTCCTAAAGAATTAATCTATCTCACAACTGGAAGTATTTCAAGCTCTCCTAACAAAAACTTCGAAAATCAACTACATTAACTATTACTTCTAACTACACTTCCTAGCTACGGTTCCAACCTGAGCCCCGAACCTAGTCCGAACTCCTCGTCTCCGGACCTAGTCTACCGGCTTATCTCTTGGTCCTAGTCCTAACTCCCCTGAAAATGCAGAGTTCCCCAGTACTTGATAAAAACTTCTGACCAATCAAAATGCTTTCCTCGGACATTCTAACATCCATTTTAAAGTCCCGCCCTCTTCGACGTTTAATTGAGGACAGTAAGTTACGTACATGAAAACGATTCTCACCAGTCAATTTTCCGTCGGGTTCGCACATCCTAGACATTCCGTCTGCAATTTTTCTTTTGTTCAATCTACCGGCACGTATCTTTTCCCACCATAGATAACAGACACTCCTCTATAATTTACCAATTTGTTTACTCGTTAAATAGCCAAGGCATAAGATACCTTTTATCTGGTATGTCAATACCTGGCCTAATGGGTCTCTCTTCACTGTCGAAGACGAACAATACTCATTGTCATACCAGACCTACATCGGCCGAAATGTTGACCCATGTCGTCTGCTTTGTTAGCTTATTGGAGACTGTCGTTCTTAAATATGGTTTAATGTGCCCCGAAGACAGGTTTGTGACAATATTGGTACTACACTTTATTCATTCATTTGTTCCTGTCAGACATTCTGTCTGGATCTGACTTAGCAGCCGACCTACTGCTATATTTTTCCGGCCTGCCACGCCTCACTCTATTACAGGGATAATGTCAAACTGGAATGCTAATCCAGGGATACTGCCGTACTGGAATGTCTCCCTTCTTGGTTTAATCATACATTCATTAACCCCTGTCTCCTTTTCATACAACCATGCCTGTGAGACAGAATGCGTTTGATTACCATCTCGGTTACTCAAATGAAGAGGACTTATGGTTTTGTTAGAAAGACTATAGACTTCAGATATATCTACTCACAGCTAAATATATATATATATACTATCCGCAAGGAAATAAACAAACTTGCAGGTTATTGAGAACGACATCTGGAAGTGATGACACGACGTAAACGTATTTGGTTTGGACAAGTATTGAGTCACGACTCACTATCTCAAATTATGTTGCAATGAACAATCGAGGGTTGAATGAACATAGTAGGGAAGAGAAAATCATGTATTGATAACATAAAGGAATGGCCAGGGCGTGATTTTCATACACTTCTCTGAGTGGCTGAGGATAGAGATGTTTGGAGAGCTTCTCGTGCTGATGTCTCCTGTATGGCACCTCTACAAATATAAAAAAAGCCGCATTAAATGTCAAAGGTGGAAGACAATTAGCAAGAAGAAAATAATTGTTTTGAAAGGTTGAAAAGGTGAAGAGGATTGACTTCATTGTATTCGGATTGCCTCATATGTGCTCCGTCCATCTCAAGCGAAGCGGTTCGAAAAGCCGCCTTCCGAGAGTACCACTCATAGCACGTAACTCTGTAGTTTTACGCGATCCACAGATATTTCCGAAAACATCCACTTTATAATCATGACGACGGGAACCAGATTCGAACCCACAACTTCTTGAACACAAAGCGAACGACTTACCCACTACACCAGGGTGTCCAATGAATGTGGTTGGGGGATGAAATAATGTACACTCTACTAGGGATTAACATTTTTTTTCTGATGGATCTTGCATTAAAATATGGACGTTAGTACACCTTAGTTATATCGGTGCGTATAGCCAACAAACATGAAATTAGAAAAAAGTAATAAATGATTCTAATTGTTACTTTCATTTGACCAGGAATCCATCCCAACCCATGCGGACCAGTGTATGGAGCTACCAAAAGTGCAATCATCAATTTTTCTCAAGCCTGGTCTGTAAGTGTCTCTGGTCTGTAAGTGTCTCTGGTCTGTAAGTGTCTCTGGTCTGTAAGTGTCTCTGGTCTGTGTCTCTGGTCTGTAAGTGTCTCTTGTCTGTGACTCTAGTCTGTGTCTCTGGTCTGTAAGTGTCTTTGATCTGTAAGTGTGTATATAGAATTCCTGCGGAGACAGGAAACCTGCAGTTTGTTTTACAATTCTAATCGGACCTCTAATGTAGTGGAACTCAACTTTATTTGGCCAGTGATCCAGTTTTTGGAACAAATCGTGTTCCGTGGCCCCACGGTGCCTGAGAAGAAATGATTAACTTTATTTGGAAGTCAGCGAGAGTTTTTCAGTTTTATATCTGTAAATTATATTTTCTATCTCTCAGATCTTATGTTTCCGTCATAGGATGGGTCTGAGGGTCCTCCAATTTAAAAATTGCTCTTCGTGACCTCCATGCCAGTCTTCCTGGCGCCAGGGGGCCGTATGACGAATTTTGAGAATCACTACTGTAATGTTACGTAATCCATACATCCATCTATATACCCAATAGATACTCAATGATGGTTGTTCTGTAGTTTCCCTTAATATTTCTATATTTCTTTTACCACCTGGTTCCCAATTTAATGCTTGTAGCGGCAGTCTGCTTTCATTTATCCTAAGTACATGTCCGACATAAGTCTATCGTCTTCTTATTATTGTAGAACCATATTTATGTTGTTATTGTCTTCTCTTACTTGCTTGTTTGACCTAAATTCTCCCCAGACATATTTACGACTTTTCTAAGACATTTATTACTGATTATTTTCTGTTATTACTTTCAGGCTGTTCATCTCATGGATTGCTGTTCCCTGACCCATGATTCCCCTGGGTAAATGGCCTGGGCGTAGAGTAAGGGGGAATTAATCAATATGATGCGCAGAGAAGACGTCATTGTATGCAACAAAAACAGTAATAATAAATCGATAACAAATTATTGTACACAACTCAAGATAGAAAATTGTGAGCAAGTTTTCCAATAAGGAAATGTCCATTACGTCAAAATTGTTCGAGGGATTCGAGGGAAGGGGGAAATGGTGGATGAGAAATCGAACAAAGTTAGACTGTTGTTGCGGGGGGGGGGTTGACAAAAGGTGACACCAACAATAGCGCTTTAAATACACCAATTACATTGTGTGAATTTAAATCTTTGTTAAAATGAGAAAAACCAACAATATTTAAAGTACATTTTATGCAAAAAACATATTGGGGTGGGGCAGGGGAACAATTTTTGATATAATTTAATAAGAATGGGGAAGGGGGATGAGTTCCATGGACTATTGACTTGACATAGAAGGGAGGATTAGTTCTATGAACTATTGACTGTTGTTGAAAAGAAAGGGGGAAGAGTTTCAAGAACTATTGACTGTTGTTGACAAGGAGGAGGGAAGAGTTCCGAGAACTATTGACTGTTGTTGACAAGGAAGGGGGAAGAGTTCCAAGAACTATTGACTGTTATTGACAAGGAAGAAGGTGATAAAAATTGACGCAAAAATGGTTGACGTAGTTTATGGTCAGCCCCCAGATTACTGTAATATTTATTTAAGAATATTTCTTTTTCTTGTACATTCCTTCTCAAACTCCCATTGATTTACAGGATATAGTCCCCAGAGAGGAATGTACAGTGTCGTGGTTTATAGCGTGACTTCAACATCTCAAATTTTAGGCCTAACGCATCCGACCACAGCATGGACGTTGGAATACTTACACCCATAGGATGAGACATTTAATTCCATGGAATGGGACACTTACACTAATGGGATGAGACACTTACACCCATGGGAGCAACACTTACACCCATGGGATGAGAAACTTACACCCATGGGAGCAACACTTAAACCCATGGGAGCAACACTTACACCCATGGGAGCAACACTTACACCCATGGGAGCAACACTTACACCCATGGGATGAGACAGTTACACCCATGGGAGCAACACTTAAACCCATGGGATGAGACACTTACACCCATGGGAGCAACACTCACACCCATGGGAGCAACACTTACACCCATGGGATGAGACACTTACACCCATGGGAGCAACACTTACACCCAAGGGATGAGACACTTACACCCATGGGAGCAACACTTAAACCCATGGGATCAACTCTTACACCCATGGGAGCAACACTTACATCCATGGGATGAGACACTTACACCCATGGGAGCAACACTTACACCCATGGGAGCAACACTTACACCCATGGGAGCAACTCTTACACCCATGGGAGCAACACTTACATCCATGGGATGAGACACTTACACCCATGGGAGCAACACTTACACCCATGGGAGCAACACTTACACCCATGGGATGAGACACTTACACCCATGGGATGAGACACTTACACCCATGGGAGCAACACTTAAACCCATGGGAGCAACACTTACACCCATGGGAGCAACACTTACACCCATGGGAGCAACACTTACACCCATGGGAGCAACACTTACACCCATGGGAGCAACACTTACACCCATGGGAGCAACACTTACACCCATGGGAGCAACACTTACACCCATGGGAGCAACACTTACACCCATGGGAGCAACACTTACACCCATGGGATGAGACACTTACACCCATGGGAGCAACACTTACACCCATGGGAGCAACACTTACACCCATGGGAGCAACACTTACACCCATGGGAGCAACACTTACACCCATGGGAGCAACACTTTCACCCATGGGAGCAACACTTACACCCATGGGAGCAACACTTAAACCCATGGGAGCAACACTTAAACCCATGGGATGAGACACATACATCCATGGGATGTGACACATTGTCGCAACAAAATTGATGAAAATAAAATACTCTACTGAACCTGTCAGCCTAGGAAAAAGTAGCTCGCAAAAACAAATTTCTGTTTTGATCAGCGAACAAAAGTTGATTGTACAGCAGCAAACAGAAATCTTCTGATTAATGATGTAGACTGGAGCATGGAAAAACACAACTTTCAACGATATCAATTGAGCATGTATATTTCTGTTCAGTGCACAGCAACGTTATAGACACCCTATATTTTATCTATTGCTTCTACTTGATAATTTTTGACAATAAAAATAGTATGATTTACAAAACAGAAAAACCCTGACTTGCTGACTAACGGAGTTCGTATCAATATTTTGGCTCCAGCGTTTGTGGAAACTGACATGATGGCCAAACTAGCAGACAAATCTACGATACATGCACCTTCCATCGCAGAACAAATGATTACCAAAGTTGGGATCATGAGGTCAGTACGTGCATCTTCTTGGTGTTAATAATAGTATAGCCATTACTGGTAAAAATGTTCTTGGAGTCAGAAATAATATAGAAATTACTGGTAGAAAATGTTCTTGGAGTCAGAAATAATATAGAAATTACTGGTAGAAATGTTCTTGGAATCAGAAATAATATAGAAATTACTGGTAAAAATGTTCTTGGAGTCAGAAATAATATAGAAATTACTGGTAGAAATGTTCTTGGAATCAGAAATAATATAGACATTACTGGTAGAAAATGTGATTGGGAGTCAGAAGAAATGATATGACTCTAAATTTGACTACAATCAATTATACTACAATCGATTATATTACAATAAATTAGACTACAATCAGTTACATTACAATCAATTAGATTACAATCAGTTCAACTACAATCAATTCTATTATAAGCAATGAAACTACATTCATTTCCACTAAAATCAATAACATTACACACAATTAGACTAATCACTTAGATTACAATCAATTAGACTACAATCCATCAGACTACAATGCATTATACTACAATCAGACTATAATCACTTACAGCACAATCACTTAGCCTACAATCAATTAGACTACAATCCATTAGATTACAATCCGTCAGACTACTATATATATACATTTACAACAACATCTTTCATTCAAATACTAGTGGATTATTCCGTGAACATTTTGAAACTACCTCGTGTTACTAAAATAGCATTGTTTTGCCTAATGACCGACTTCTAAATTAACAAATCCATACATTCACTTATACTGCATAATTCCTTTCAGTATTCTAGAATCAATAATTTCTAATTAATCGTAAATGCGTTACACAAATAAACACTACAAATTACTTTTATAATGGGAGTAATTAATAGTAAAAACTTCAGACAATGAAAATGACTACGCACCATGTCCGATGGTGAGATTTTCTCTGACATTCTGTCAATTATATCGTTATCTCATCATCATCAAGTGTCGTTTCCGCAAAGAAAGTTTGGTTGCAACGGACCTCCAACATCCTCTGATTTTTGCATTGAAATCTGCAAGACTGTAGCCTGTACATCTAGAGATGTTACTTTCCCACTTGTATCCTTGACTACATCTTGCTCGCCTCCCGTCGACTTTATCCTCAAGTAAGGTCTTCAACAAGGTGTCATGTCCAAAATATGATATTTCTGTGATATTTATTTCTCTAATAGTTTTTTTTCATACAAAGTGTTGTTAGAGCCTCTTTGTTCGATTTCTCCACTTTCCAGGAAGTTCTCCCTATTCTATTTATCCACAACCCAAAGGTATCAATTGTGCATTTTAGTTGTGTATTTATTGTTCATATTACTCTAACATATTTCCAAATACTCTAGAGGCTGTAGACTGTGGAAATGTTATTGGAGATGCTTTTTGTATAGTCTTACTCTTTTATGTATAGTCTTACTGTTTCATGTAAAGTCTTACTGTTTCATGTATAGTCTTACTGTTTCATGTATAGTCTTACTGTTTCATGTATAGTCTTACTGTTTCATGTAAAGTCTTACTGTTTCATGTAAAGTTTTACTGTTTCATGTATAGTCTTACTGTTTCATGTAAAGTCTTACTGTTTCATGTAAAGTCTTACTGTTTCATGTATAGTCTTACTGTTTCATGTAAAGTCTTACTGTTTCATGTAAAGTCTTACTGTTTCATGTAAAGTCTTACTGTTTCATGTAAAGTCTTACTGTTTCATGTATAGTCTTACTGTTTCATGTAAAGTCTTACTGTTTCATGTAAAGCTTTACTGTTTCATGTATAGTCTTACTGTTTCATGTAAAGTCTTACTGTTTCATGTAAAGTCTTACTGTTTCATGTAAAGTCTTACTGTTTCATGTAAAGTCTTACTGTTTCATGTAAAGTCTTACTGTTTCATGTAAAGTCTTACTGTTTCATGTAAAGTCTTACTGTTTCATGTAAAGTCTTACTGTTTCATGTAAAGTCTTACTGTTTCATGTAAAGTCTTACTGTTTCATGTAAAGTCTTACTGTTTCATGTAAAGTCTTACTGTTTCATGTAAAGTCTTACTGTTTCATGTAAAGTCTTACAGCTTGTATTCAAATTTCCCTAAAACGGTTCATAGTTTACTGAAAACGTACATGCTGTACTACAGGCTCAAATATCGTCTGCCCCTCCTTACCACTATCGTCTCCAAACACCCTCTTCTTTCCGGCCCTGTCATGCTGTCCTATCTTTGCTTCCTCGTCATCCAGTCGCTATTGTCCTTCTCTCATGTTCTTTCCTTCCTATCACAACCATTTTTGTCTCTATGTACGATTTGTTTACTGTGGTCTTTTGTTTGTCCTGATGAAGGCTTTTATTCGAAATTTCGTCTGTCACTGTCTTGTTGTTAGGTTGTTTATGACTTATTTTTCTAACACTTATACTTATATTTGTTCCAATATCGCAGCTATTTTGCCACGTTTTTAATTTTACCAAATCAGTAACGCAGCTTATTTTCGCTTAAATTACAAAAATATGCAGTTTCCCAAAAGGTGAGTAAAGAATAGTGCACTGCTACCTGCAACCATGTCGTAAGAAGCGACTAATGAAGGTTTAGTGTGGGGTTTGCTGTCCCATCCTATATAGGGTCAAAGTGATTCAGAAGCTATGCTGACATCAGATATGTCAGGCCAAATGTGCAGATATTGCAGTTAAGCTGCAAACCACGTGACAACGCATTCCATTCTCCTGACTACATCCTGCTGATCTACAGGAGCTTGGAATCCAACCAGGAAGAATACAGTGCATAGAGGAATCCTTCTCCTTCCTCAGCATTCATTCTCAAATATTAACACATAATCAATATTAATACAAGTTATATAAAGTCTATTTTGTCTGTCCACAGTCCAGAAACAGTAGCGGAATCTCTTCTTGACCTCATTCTTGACCACAGTAAAAATGGCGCAGTTCTGAAAATCTCGAAAGCTGCAGGAAGAGAATATCAAACTTTATAAATGGAGCATGTGTCTGGTCACCCTACACATCATGTTCATGTGCTATCTGGTCACCCTACACATCATGTTCATGTGCTATCTGGTCACCCTACACATCATGTTCATGTGCTATCTGGTCACCCTACACATCATGTTCATATCTTATTACCAAGAAAGACATTCAGCGAGATCATTGTGTAATACCTGTCAATTTCTAAAAGGAAAAATCTGTATTTCGGCCATAAAATAACCGTAGAACTATGTATTTGTACCGACAATTCTGTTCATAGCTCTGTATAGATAATACTTCACTAAAGAGAAATATTAAGGATCAGCACGGACATATTATATGAAACCTGAATATTTTATGTCAGTGTACGGAACATTCTCCAGTGTGCCCACTCTTGGATACTTTCGTTTATATATATACTAATACATTGCAGCAATATTACATGCATTTGACGAAATAGCAACATAATAAGGAATGGAATTTTACTAAATACAGCATAATGAATCTTCGTTTTAATCAAAAGACATTTATCTTGAAAAGAAATACAACTTTCATTATAAGTATATTGGTAGAAATATATAGCTAGCATATCTTGTTAAACAAGTATCCATCAACCATTTTCTTTACTGTATTGATTTTATAGGCAATATAAATACGAAATAGTAATTGTCATTGATTCTGAACGGCCTGTGACGGAACTGGAAGCCGGCATCTTTACCACCACAGAATCTCTCTACCTCGCTGTCATAGAGCTGGACATCTTACTTACTGCTAAAAATTACGACACTACAGAAAAATGAGCGACATATATAAAAGTGTTCAGAAACTGGCATGCCCCCATTCATAAACTGTAAGCAGCGAGTGTTGACTAGGGGGTTATGGGGATCTCGATGGTGTAATTGTTTAATCATTTGCCTTATGAACAATCGGTCGTGGGTTTGATACTGGTCCCTGGAATCGTGTTTACAAGAGAAGATTATCAAAGATTCCTGTGGATTATCACGTGATACTACATAGTTACGTGCTATTAGTAGTACTCACAGCAGGTGACGTTCTGTTCCGCTGAGAGAGGCTGCATACAAATTGGGAAACTCAAGTACAATGAGGTCAATCTAATACTACTTTTTAGCTTGCTGTTATCAAAATTCTTTTAAATTTTATCATTTTATGGATTTTCTTTCAATTTGCAGTTTTATTTTCTTTACCCTCATTGTCATTCATTTAAACATTTAAACACAAGTTCAATATTTATTTATTTTTATTGAGCTTTAAAAAAATGTCCTATCTTTTTATTGACATATATTTATTAACATTGTGATGGAAATGTCAGTTTAATTTTTTTATCTTTGATAGTTTTGCTGTGTTACTTTGTGATTGGAATGATTTTATGCATGATGTCATAGTTTTAAAAATACATCCTACGGGATTTGAAAGTTCGTGAGAAATTTAATGTGAATGCTTATGTTCGATATTCCATTGCCAATAGTAATTTAATTATGTGAGATTTATGTTACTTTCATAATGTTATGTGGCTGTAAGTGTTGCCGTGGGTTGTAGTAGCCCGGAAGAGAAGAAAACGGTAACAACACTACCACCTTCCACGTATGTCGTAGGAAGAGATTAATTTTATTGTTGTAGGAATGGCTACCCACAACAATAAAAGATTGGCTACCCACAACAATAAAAAGATTGGCTACGCACAACAGTAAAAAGATTGGCTACCCATAATAATAAAAATATTGGTTACCCACAAACCTACAAAAATAAAAAATATTGGCTACCCACAAACCTACAAAAATAAAAAAGATTGGCTACCCACAAACCTACAAAAATAAAAAAGATTGGCTACCCACAAACATACAAAAATAAAAGATTGACTACCTACTAATCCACAATAATAAAAACATTGGCTACCAAACAATAAAAAATATTGGCTACACATAACAATAAAAGGCGAAAGATATAAATCAGCATGCTCAACCTGGAACAGAAAACGGTAGTCTAAGAAGAAAGCATATCTCTGGGTAACCGAAAAGCTGCTGGGGTTTTCGACCAACCTTCCTTCCTCTAGGAGAACCCCCGCCCCAGAAAGAAAGACCAATGCATACTTTGAGGTCAGAGTTTGATATATATATACAAAGGATTAGCAGAACAGTGAAAAAAACAACTGAAAGAAATAGCTACAGGCGGGGCAAGTTTGACGACAATTGTTGATGACTTACGCTACGCAAGGAGTGAAAGGTGAGTATATATTTTAGGAACGTAGGCATGATAGTATGTCCCTGAGTGTGTGTTAGGGAGGGGGGGGGTGTAGACATAATGTTATGTCACTGAGTGTGTGTTAGGGAGGGGGGGGGTGTAGACATAATGTTATGTCACTGAGTGTATATGTGTATATATGGGGGAGGGGGTGATATATTGCGAGTGACTATCCGTGTTGCATAATGGAAAAAAAGAAGTCTCCACTGTCGGAACTACGAAGGCCATTTTAATTAAGTGGTATCGAACTCATTCCAAAAGTACAAGTAGGTTGGTATTAATGTATATATATGTATATGTATGTTCGTCCAGTACAAGTGATGATGACCATTTTTTTACATCCACTTTTGAAAATTTAGTTAGAATTATGACCATGCATAGTTCGCAGATGGCTAATGAGCCCTATTCGAGCTGTAAATGTTCTTGGACAGTTCAGGCATGGAATGTCCACTGTAGGCGGATTTTGGTCTATCCGTGACTTTCTAGCTACTCTTCGCTGTTGGGCTGCAGCATGTCTTTTTTCACAAGATGATGCGCTATTTTTGACTGTAGAGCGCCATGTAGATCTATTAGGTGCAAGTTCTTGCCATGTGTCTTGGTATATTTCAAACGGTTTCAGTGAGATCTTTAACGATGTATATATATATATATATATAAATCTTCACACTCTTCAGCTCTCCGTGGAGCACATGTAATTTATTTGAAATCTATTGTCTTTTCTCTACTTTTGCCGTGGGGGCAGGAGGGGGGGGGGGTGTTCGAAGAACTGAATAACGATTGGTTTTCGGACTATGTTGCGTTTGATATACAGTAATATTTGTTTCACGTTTCAGAACGTCGACATTTTTTTCAATCTACCTTCGTCTTTGTCATCCGCTGCCTCTTGAAGTTAAGATTCTCCTGTTTTATTCTCTTGCTGTTGGCCAATATGAATACATTCTCATTAAGTGTCAAACAACTGTTTTCAACCATATTTTCAATATATGTAACCAAATACTTTGTTCCATAACTTCTTGTCAGTTTTAATCTCTTCAATGCTCATACGATCTCTCCTTGTTTTGCTTACCGCTTGTCTTAGACATCTCATGTTCCACATATAAGCTTTCTTGCGTTGTTCAAGTTGGTCTCCAAGACTGACACCGATAATACAATGTTGTAGTAAATATTGAATTTGCCTCGTATTATTTTCATTTTGGTTTCTATTGGGACATATGTTTATTTCAAGATTGAGAGAATTGATGATTCATCTTTTGGTTTCCATTGAGATAAATAAGCAAACGAAATTCAAAGAAAGAATTATTTCATATTTGATGGTTCTTGGCTATGTCTTATATATCTTTTCATGTCTCACCCATCCGTCTTATATATATAACAACTACTTTCTCCATCCCTGTCATGGTCTTCTTTGTTTTTTCTGTCCCTGTGGTTTCTAAAATATGGATCCATCTTGCAATGCAGTGCTTTTTGCTGATATTCTTAATGTAGTTCATATCAAAATGATGTTCATTCTTATCTCTACTGGTGAACAAAACGGAAATAAGCAAGGAGTTCTGCAAAAAAGTACATAGCACTCTAACAACAGAAGCAGACGACGTTATGACTAAAAAGTCTTCATCAGGGGAAAAAATCCTATGGGAATTCCATAATGTGGGAATGTGTTGGGGTTTACCTGCTGTTTTGCTGGCTTTTAATGCTAAATGTCATGTTCTATGTTTATATGTCAGGGTTGGGGGTTCTGGTTGAACCTCTCAAATCCCCCCGTACCTACTTCTTATTTGGTGTAACTTTTATAAGTTAACAATGTACTACTTTTTTTCTGAGGGACAAGCAGGCCTCATTCCATATTTCTCACTTCAAAACAAAGGCCAGGTAAACCGATACATGAACAAGTTGACTGTTCACATGATATAGTTCATTGCCTGAACAATGTGCATAAGCTGAAATTAATATTTCCTCAAAAAGAAGACAATTTGCGCTATTTTAATTAGTGGCAACACGCGTGTGTTAGCGTATATCGTCTACCGTAGAGACTAACTTTAACAGATCGTGCTGGTCTCAAGGACAGATTGATAACTCTGATTGTGATGTCATTGTCTAGTGCACAGATAATATATTATTTTCACATTAAGAGTGATGGATAACACGGCTCCTTGTTAATATCAGAGTTATGGATAACACTACTCCTTTTTAATATCAGAGTGATGGATAACACTGCTCCTTGCTAACATCAGAGTGATGGATAACACTGCTCCTTGCTAATATCAGAGTGATGGATAACACTGCTCCTTGCTAACATCAGAGTGATGGATAACACTGCTCCTTGCTAATATCAGAGTGATGGATAACACTGCTCCTTGCTAACATCAGAGTGATGGATAACACGGCTCCTTGTTAATATCAGAGTTATGGATAACACTGCTCCTTGCTAATATCAGAGTGATGGATAACACTGCTCCTTGCTAACATCAGAGTGATGGATAACACTGCTGCTTGATCATATTTTAATGCTTTTATGTCCAACAAAAGAGCATGTGGACTTGGCTGGTCCTACTTGTCAAATTACCAAAATCCACGGATATTTCTGTTTGTTTCCTTCAATCCTCAGATACTAAGAGCGATGATGCTCGTGTTTCTTATGCACAATAGAAAGTAGGTTACTCCAGAGATTTATTTCAAACGAAGAATAATTTAACCCTCAGTGGTATTTAATGCTTGAAGACGAAGCCTCATACTAACAAGAGATTGAGATTCTATGTGCGCATGCAAAAATCCACTTTCATTTTGTGAACGTATATCGACATGAATGCTTGTAACTATTTAGCGATTTGAATGAAGTTCATCCACACAGTCCTCCTGAGTTTATCACTTCAATACGACCATATATATATATATATATATATATATATATATATATATATATATATATATATATATATATATATATATATATATATATATATATATATTTATATTGATCCAGTATGTAATTATCTATGTGCAATTACAGTGAAACTATAAATGAATACATCTCAACTACTACATTATTCTTGGTAGATTTGCTGTGTTTTTGTATTTTGTTATTAACCATTTATGGAAAGGGTAATTGATGGCTACTACATCTAGTGATATTTTGAATGGTGTAATTTGACGATCGTAGGGCACACGAATCAATGCCTATCAAGCATGATGCCGTTTGAAGATCAACACATTGACTATAGACGAAGGAAACAGAAAGAAATACATTAAACAAAATTGGGTAGCGTATCCTATTCAGGACGTAGCCATCAACCCAGTATTTTTTGGTAGTAGTGATTTTCTAGGCGATATATATATATATATATACCTTCAGTAGTTTACCATTGCTTTCTGAACGCCCAGATGAAAATTTTGCCTGTGGCGGGGATCGAATTCGATAGCTTTGCCGTCACAGACGCGCTATGTACCATTCCGCCACAAAGTGGCAAAATACGGGTCGCGGACAAAATACGACCCGCCAATCTATTATGAGTGGCTCGTCAGGCTGATCTAAATTTACTGTACGCATGGTTACATGAGTCAGGCGTTTCATCAGATTACATCAGGAGTCTGTTATTGCCTAGTTACTCCTTCTTCAGATTACATCACGAGTCTGTTATTGCCTAGTTACTCCTTCTTCAGATTACATCAGGAGTTTGAGAAAAAAACAATGGCATACAACTTTCAATAATTGTTATCGCGCAGTTACTCCTTCCGAGATTTGACAGATTCACAACTGAAACACATATTTACATACAATAGTGGAATTGCAAGATTATTTAATCATTGTCATAAGCATTCATCTGCCTCACCGGAGGCGAACGTTACCTCAATATATCCGATATTTCGTGTACTAATTTGAAATTAATAGGGAGAAGTAAGATTCCTTTGTTTGTGGTGTGAAAATCATTAATAAATACATACATGTTGTAAATGATATAGGTAGTATAATTAGTTTAAACAATAGACGAATTCAACGTTTCGGCAACACTCGAGCCTTATCAAGAAACATTATCAACTTTGACAATATTATTAATTAAACTTGTATCTACTTCAATACTAACACTGTCATGTTAAACTATTGTTGTTTTATTTCAACTATCTGTTTTAAAGACATTCTTAAGACCTCATTGACTCCCTTCAAAATAAATTAAAATTCATGGGAGAATCTTGCAAAAGACAGATACAACTGGCGTCGCAGAATCAAGAATGGTGCAGCAGGTACAGAGAACCTCAGAAGCAATGGTGCACAGTAAAAACGCGCTAGAAGAAAGGTAAGAGCCGCTCAATGGTCCACAGACTCCTACCACGCATGCACAGAGTGTGGTAGGCAATTCCAAGTGCGCATATGACTCATTAGTCACAGTTGTGCACACCGTTAACATCATCATCATCCCAATTGAACTGAATGGTCATCGTCGACTTGGACGGACGAACAGTAAATTGTTGTGCATATCTATCAATGATACCCCCTCCCACACGTTTTTTCTCGTTATAATTAGTTTCTTTCAAGTGGGTCAAAGTTGACATACATAGGGAAGTATTTTTTTATTTCCCTGTTTAGCGCCTCGTTACAAGTTGCCGTAGCACCTCGTTACAAGTTACTGTAGCGCCTCGTTACAAGTTACTGAGGCGCCTCGCTATAAGTTACTGTAGCGCCTCGTTACAAGTTATTGTAGCACCTCGTTACAAGTTATTGTAGCGCCTCGTTATAAGTTACTGTAGCGCCTCGTTATAAGTTAGTGTAGAGCCTCGTTACAAGTTACTGTAGCGCCTCGTTACAAGTTACTGTAGCACCTCGTTACAAGTTATTGTAGCGCCTCGTTATAAGTTACTGTAGCGCCTCGTTACAAGTTACCGTAGAGCCTCGTTACAAGTTAGTGTAGAGCCTCGTTACAAGTTACTGTAGCGCCTCGTTACAAGTTACTGTAGCACCTCGTTACAAGTTATTGTAGCGCCTCGTTATAAGTTACTGTAGCGCCTCGTTACAAGTTACTGTAGAGCCTCGTTACAAGCTACTGTAGCGCCTCGTTACAAGCTACTGTAGCGCCTCGTTACAAGCTACTGTAGCGCCTCGTTATAAGTTACTGTAGCGCCTCGTTACAAGTTAGTGTAGAGCCTCGTTACAAGTTACTGTAGCGCCTCGTTACAAGCTACTGTAGCGCCTCGTTACAAGTTACTGTAGAGCCTCGTTACAAGCTACTGTAGCGCCTCGTTACAAGTTACTGTGGCGTATCGTTACAAGTTACTGCAGTTCTTAATTATTTCTTATGACCAATATTGAGTTTTTCCTGTTATAAGTACCTTCCAAATATTATCATCTCGTAATGTGGTAATATATTTCCAAATATCCTCGTCTCGTAATGTGTTCATGTACTTGGTTACTTATCGAGAGGAGCTCAGTGGCCTAGTTGATAGTGGCATTGTTTTAGTATCATTGTGTTACAGCATGACTGGTTCGAAACCACATCCGGACAAAATAAATCCGCTGTGATTTCTCGCCTGACACGACCGTTTCTCCAGTCGACCCTGCTGTAAATTGATACTTGACGCCTACAGTGGTACTTAGAAAAGGTAAACACAGCAAGCGAGGTAACTGGCCACACCACCTTCAATGGGACCTACCTACCTTTACTTACCTGATACCCAAGATTTTAAGCTTTCACTCCTTCTTCTAGGTGGTGGTAGGTGCATGTGTTGTTGTATAGAACATGTTAGTGATGGAGGAGTTCGGTGGTAATAGTTATTGCCGCAGGTCTTGTAGTGTTGGACATATAATAAGGTGGTGCTTACTATTTCCTCCTCTTGTCTTTATGTTCTTTGGTAATTCTTCGTATGTGTTTCTTAAGTTGTACATGTGTCGGTGTGTTAATTAGTTAGACGAGAGGTCGTCATCACTGCACACAGGACACATGCATAGATGATTCAACATCCCCCTGAGTATATCCTCAATAACACAGCAACAGTTGCAGGTCTGTTGGGCGACGAGCATTCTTTGCAGTCCATAATAACGTTTATTTCAGGCCACGCCACATTTCAAGCCCAGGTTCTGTTTACTGGACTCGACACATTTCAATCCCAGGTTCTGTTTACTGTCCACGCCACATTTCAATCCCAGGTTCTGTTTACTGGCCGCGCCACATTTCAATCCCAGGTTCTGTTTACTGGTCACGCCACATTTCAATCCCAGGTTCTGTTTACTGGCCATGCCAGATTTCAAGACCAGGTTCTGTTTACTGGTCACGCCACATTTCAATCCCAGGTTCTGTTTACTGGCCACGCCACATTTCAAGCCCAGGTTCTGTTTACTAGCCGCGCCACATTTCAAGCCCAAGTTCTGTTTACTGGCCGCGCCACATTTCAAGACCAGGTTCTGTTTACTGCCGCGCCACATCAAGCCCAGGTTCTGTTTACTGGCCGCGCCACATTTCAAGCCCAGGTTCTGTTTACTGGCCATGCCAGATTTCAAGACCAGGTTCTGTTTACTGGCCATGCCAGATTTCAAGACCAGGTTCTGTTTACTGGCCATGCCAGATTTCAAGACCAGGTTCTGTTTACTGGCCATGCCAGATTTCAAGACCAGGTTCTGTTTACTGGCCGCGCCACATCAAGACCAGGTTCTGTTTACTGGCCATGCCAGATTTCAAGACCAGGTTCTGTTTACTGGACATGCCAGATTTCAAGACCAGGTTCTGTTTAATGGACATGGAAAAGGAATCACCATCCTCAATAATGTCATGTGATCGCTAAGTTTCTTTTATTGAGTTTAATATGTCGACGTGGTACAGATGTCGTTCGAACATAAATATTGTGGTTTGGTCATTGCGGTGTAGCCTTTTTATGATATCATGTGAGTTTCGTTGGGAAATGTATGTATATAATACATTTCCTTTTGAGCCAATGACCCAACGGTCCATCCATTGTTATATACAGTTGTTGATGTTTACGTGGTTAGCTGTTTAAAGTTGTTGATGTTCACGTGGTTAGCTTTTCTAAGTTGTTGATGTTCACGTGGTTAGCTGTTCTAAGTTGTTGATGTTCACGTGGTTAGCTGTTCTAAGTTGTTGAGGTTCACGTGGTTAGCTGTTCTAAGTTGTTGATGTTCACGTGGTTAGCTGTTCTAAGTTGTTGATGTTCACGTGGTTAGCTGTTCTAAGTTGTTGATGTTCACGTGGTTAGCTGTTCTAAGTTGTTGAGGTTCACGTGGTTAGTTGTTCTAAGTTGTTGATGTTCACGTGGTTAGCTGTTCTAAGTTGTTGAGGTTCACGTGGTTAGCTGTTCTAAGTTGTTGATGGTCACGTGGGTGGTTAGCTGTTCTAAGTTGTTGATGTTCACGTGGTTAGCTGTTCTAAGTTGTTGATGGTCACGTGGGTGGTTAGCTGTTCTAAGTTGTTGATGTTCACGTGGTTAGCTGTTCTAAGTTGTTGATGTTCACGTGGTTAGCTGTTCTAAGTTGTTGAGGTTCACGTGGTTAGCTGTTCTAAGTTGTTGATGGTCACGTGGGTGGTTAGCTGTTCTAAGTTGTTGATGTTCACGTGGTTAGCTGTTCTAAGTTGTTGATGTTCACGTGGTTAGCTGTTCTAAGTTGTTGATGTTCACGTCGTTAGCTGTTCTAAGTTGTTGATGTTCACGTGGTTAGCTGTTCTAAGTTGTTGATGTTCACGTGGTTAGCTGTTCTAAGTTGTTGATGTTCACGTGGTTAGCTGTTCTAAGTTGTTGAGGTTCACGTGGTTAGCTGTTCTAAGTTGTTGATGGTCACGTGGGTGGTTAGCTGTTCTAAGTTGTTGATGTTCACGTGGTTAGCTGTTCTAAGTTGTTGATGTTCACGTGGTTAGCTGTTCTAAGTTGTTGATGTTCACGTCGTTAGCTGTTCTAAGTTGTTGATGTTCACGTGGTTAGCTGTTCTAAGTTGTTGATGTTCACGTGGTTAGCTGTTCTAAGTTGTTGATGTTCACGTGGTTAGCTGTTCTAAGTTGTTGATGTTCACGTAGTTAGCTGTTCTAAGTTGTTGAGGTTCACGTGGTTAGCTGTTCTAAGTTGTTGATGTTCACGTGGTTAGCTGTTCTAAGTTGTTGATGTTCACGTGGTTAGCTGTTCTAAGTTGTTGATGTTCACGTGGTTAGCTGTTCTAAGTTGTTGATGTTCACGTGGTTAGCTGTTCTAAGTTGTTGGGGTTCACGTGGTTAGCTGTTCTAAGTTGTTGATGTTCACGTGGTTAGCTGTTCTAAGTTGTTGATGTTCACGTGGGTGGTTAGCTGTTCAAAGTTGTTGATGTTCACGTGGTTAGCTGTTCTAAGTTTTTGATGGTCACGTGGTTAGCTGTTCTAAATTGTTGATGTTCACGTGGTTAGCTGTTCTAAATTTGGTGGCAATTCCTGGTTGGTGCATACTAGTTATATTAATATTTTTTTCGTCAGGTAATCAGCACTTTGATTCCCGCTGATACCTGTGTAGCCTGGTATATCACATGATAAATAAGTGTGAACTTTCTTAATGATGTCTCCTTGTGTGTTCTGTTTGGTGTCCATATCTCCTGAGCAACTCATCTGGGTTATCTAAATGTCCAGGATTCTCCACATTTTTCTGTAAAATCATTATTTAAGTCTCTTTAAATATTTTGGTCTAGAAAAATAACATCCTCCTCTGAAATCTGTCCTTCTACACTGTATATTCTATTTCAGGAGTTATCGAAGGGTAAGTGCTGATTGTTCCAATTACTCTCTAATTATTTACGTTTTTGGTTCATGTTTTCAGACAACACACTAAAGGTAAACTGATTTATGAACTAACGTAATAGAACACGGTTTTCCCCCATTAATGCTCAGCTGCCCAGTCAGAGGTTGACAAGAAACCGCCTGACTGGCATCGCCTGCCACACGTTCGCAGTAGCGATGGCGCCATTCCTCGACTTTCTCAGACCATGATCCTCAATACTCGACTTTCTGGTGTCTGGGTCAACCTTGGGAGCATTTAATTTTAATGTCAAACCACCAATAGCTAGTAGACTCGAAACTCAGGTCTGATGGTCGACGGGAGAATGACAAAATACTACACTATCTCGACACAAATTGCATGTATTAAGCTTACGCTAGATTGTAGATTAATATAGTAATTCCGCTATATATAGCTCTCTAGTACAGATCTGTAGCAACGTGGTATACAGCGCATCTGCGCCGGCCAAAGTACCGGGTTAGAATCTCGCCACAGGCAATTATGCATCTGAACCGTTTGGAAAGCAATGGCAAACTACTAAACGTATTTCCTATAAAATGACTACCACCAATAAATGTTGAATTGATGGCTACTTCCTGAATAGAATATGCTACCAATTTTCTATAGCTTATCATAGCTTGCAGCTTAGAGAGAAGATGTAGTGTAATGTGAAGCCATTCGCCCGCCGGCCAGCAGACTAAGGTTTGGAAATCACCAGTCGTTACTTATAGTGTTAAATAAAATTTGCGGCGGTGGTTCACCTAGCAGCCAGGAAGTAGTTCACCCAGCCACCAGAAAGTGGTTCACCCTGCCATCAGGAAGTAGTTCACCCAGCCACCAGAAAGTAGTTCACCCAGCCATCAGGAAGTAGTTCACCCAGTCACCAAGGAGTGGTTCAACCAGCCATCAGCAAGTGGTTGATCCAGCCACCAGGAAGTGGTTTACTCAGCCACCAGGAAGTGGTTTACCCAGCCACCAGGAAGTGGTTCACCCAGCCACCAGGGTACCATGGCTCATACTATGGAGAATTTAAGGAATGGCGCCATCGCTACTGAACAAATGGAAATAGTTACAAGTGTTATCAATATTAGTAAATTAATCTTATTAGCAATGAGACACAGCGACAGACGACGACGAAAAACCTTAATCTAGGCAAACGAAAATAACAAACTAAATAGACAATATACTGAACGTAAGAAAGCACAAATGAGGATGGTAGGAATAAGAGGCTAAAGACTGGTAAGAAACTTGTCATAGGGAAGAGTAAGGTCAAAGCTGGGCAAAGCACAATTTATTCAAGTCATGCAAGGAAGAAAATTAAAGTCGACGGCTTTTAAAAAGATGTCATAATACGAGAGATATTGAAAATGTTTGCGCTAAAAATGAACTTGTATCTCTTCGGAAATTAAAAGTAAAATTGCAGATCGATTGCAATATTGAAATATCTAAAAGTTTTCTGTGAAAAATTGTAAGATCCGCCGGTTTCACTTTCAGAAAAAACAACCTTAGTCGGCAAGAATATTATTTATGAAAAGCCACACTTGATTACTGTCCGAATGAAATATCTGAGAAAGATCCGGGAGCGAGGAAGCCAATGTTATTTTAGTGTATATTTTGACGAATATTGGGTCAATGCGCACCCCACAAATACTAAAGAAGGACAATAAGTGGATGGTGAATATAAAAGAAACATTCCAATCAGCAAAGGCAAGCGAATTATACTCACACAGCCTGGAAGTAGCAACAGCGGCCTAGTACGTGAAGCTGGACTTATTTTCCAATCAAAATATTTGCAGATGACAATGACTGTCTTATCACAAAGCAGTATCACAGGCAGATAAAATATCAAATGCGTCAAATACAAAGGATCAAATTAAAACATGGATTACTAAAGAAAATGTCTACTTCAATGACACTTTTTTGAAGCCCGAATTGCTACAGCTTGTGAAGAAGATAAATACAACAAAGTTGTATTATATTGAGAAGAACATTCAACAATACGATCACACTTCTCTACAACTCCCGACATATCCTGCTCACCGTAACCCGATAAAGTTAGATATGGCTAAGGTTAAAGAGAGAGTTATCGATCGGAACAAAACGTTTAAAATGTGTAAATGATGAAGTTCTAACACGCGAATACCTCTCCGAAATAGACGTTGAGTTTTGAAAATTGAACCGATGTGGATTACAATTTCTGCAACAATTAACAATAATCAACTTCATGGAATCATCAGATTCGGAATCTTAAAGGAATTATTTCGTGCACAGACATAATAAAGGCCCTAGATAAATTAGTGCATGCTTAGCACATATACATAAGTACATATACATGAGTACATATACATGAGCACATATACATGAGTACATATACATGAGTACATATACAGTGGCAACAAAATACATTTCATCCAATATCGGCTAAAATTTTACAGTATTTAAGCACAGTTAAAAAACTTAATGTCTAATGGAAACCGAAGGGCAGACTAACTGCTGGATATTGCAACAGTTTGAGCTATCCGGTATTTTCATACGGCTTTGAATGCATTATTACTTGACAGTAACATGTTTACTGTTATTATTTTTATTTGACCGCACTTATTTGCAATGGAGCAAAATATTCAAAGGATTTCCCAGATCTGCAAAATCCAGAGCAGTTATGGACTAAATAATAACAGTATTTTTGCGTCGGATAAAATCTAATATTGTATACCAGAGATCTCTGCGATCTAAAAGACAGTTTCAGGGATATTCGCTTGAATTTGTGATTACGAATTTATAAATGAACTATAGTCAGACAATTTCTAGTTAATCATTGGCTAAGCGGCTGAGCACTTATAGGATACCGTGTGCTATGACGCTGGTTCGTAACTCATATACCGTTACCTTTTATCAATTCTAGGAAAGGGTATTTGTATGATGTATCCAGTAGTGAAACACTAAAGTGAGGGTTTGACTCATAGTTGTGTGATGTATGCAATATCCAGTAGGGACACACGAAAGTGAGGGTTTGACTCACATTGACACACTAAAGTGAGGGTTTGACTCATAGTTGTGTGATGTATGCAATATCCAGTAGTCACACACTAAAGTGAGGGTTTGACTCATAGTTGTGTGATGTATGCAATATCCAGTAGGGACACACGAAAGTGAGGGTTTGACTAGTTGATCTACAGAAAGATATCAATCCAGATCACTGGCCTAACTCACCTTCAGGTTCCAAGACCTTGCACATAAAGTATTTCTAGTGACACATCTAGGAAATTACTTGTGACGAAATCAAGATTTTGGTTGGTGATGGTTGGGGGAGGGAGGGGTGGGGTCGTGAGATGAGATAAAACCCCGTACTGTCTTATATAAGTATTACATAAACATACAGTAGAAATAATGTCTGATATCCCTCCCCCCGTTCCAAATAAAATATCAGATGCTACTGTATACGTTCCTTTTCCCCAAGTCGTATCTACCTCCTGTACAGAATTACGTTCTACAAACAATCATATCTCATTCCTTCACAAGTAGAAAATATAAATAGAACAGGTTTCTCTAAATCATTGTTAGAGCTACGCCGCACAACATGCGATATATCAGCAGCTACGGCACATAGTTATATTTTCTCTCAAATTTTTAGATGGAAACCCAAATCATGCGTGCAATGTTGCCAGTTTGTACTGTGCGCTAACGGAAACTTGGAAGATATTTTCCGCCAAGGAATTGGTATGCAGGAATTCCCATTCACCGATGTCCCTTCAGGATATGCTATATGTTTCTCTAAGACATCCTCGTGTTCTAGTTTTTGTGCCAATTTTTGTGAGATAAATAAAGAGTGCTAGCTTAGCCGTTTAAAAAAAAAGAAGAATTTATTTACCTCAAAAATATCTCGTAGTTTCTGTTCTCTTTAAATAGAAATAGAATGGGTAATGCAGGGTTGCCATTAAAATTATTATTAAATGCTAAACTGTACTAGAAAAGAGCCAGAAAAAAAACTAAACGAAATTGAACACTAGTTTTCTTAGTCGACTGAAGTGCTTCTAACAATTTCAAGCTTGACTATTTTTATTTGATCATAATATATATACTGGACACATTGCCACACTAATTTTCTTGTATTTTTAAGGGAGTTTACATCGTGCTTTTTTGTTTGTTTGTGGTGGATGTTCCATATTATTTGCTGGTAGTTAATATTTCAATGGAACACAACCCAACTAATTTTTTTTAAACTATATTTGATTTGGAGTTTTATGGTGTTATATGATATGGAACCAGTTTATTTCTAACCATGGACTGGAAATAAGAGTTAGCTGAAGATAAATGCGTGGTTACTGATATATGATTTCTCATAAGAATAATGCAGATTAGAAAGCTGCTGTAGAGGTTATCAGAGATTGTCTATTTATTATTGTCTTTCCCCAGGTTAAATGTGATTTATAATATTCACCGTAGTTATATTTTCCGATAACAGTTACCATGTTGTTCCGATAGGCCGACACTGTGCTTCAACTAGTTATGTGCACGGCGTGGGGGGGGGGGGCGGAACAACAAAGAAACTTGTCGCAAGGGCCAGAGTTGTGCCCTGATGTCGACGTCTGTTTCGATGGCATTAGAATCGTAACACAATCGAGTCGGATGGCTGCTGGAGCAGAGGGCGGAGCACTTATGGGAATGCCCCACATGCTGTGTGGACAGTTTCTAATCAAGAATCAAGAAGTATAATATTCCCACTTGCCATTTAGCGTGAGGGTGGGAGCCATAAATAATATGTTAATGTAACATTGTTACTAGATCATCTAACTAACAAATAGTAAAACTAATGTAAAAGGAAAATAACAATAAACAAAGGAACAATGAGTCTTTCTACCTTACTATCGGACATCTCTGTGTAATTTTCTACCTTGCTATCGGACATGTCCGTGTATTTGTAATAATTAAATAATTTAGTGTTCATTTCCCATTTTTATTTGTTAGTCCGCTTCAGGCATAATCACAACGGCGGTCATATGGTGGCAACTACCCCCATTCCCAAACACCATTAGTCCCCTATTACGATATGCTTGACAGATGATAGCTATAATATTCTTTGCTGTCTATTAGACATAGCAGCATGATCGTTTATACATGTGAAATAAGCCCATTATTTACACTGCAACCAACTATCCTATAATCTTAGAACAAACTTTAAAAAACCCGACATATTCATGCTTACTTTCCCTTTTTTCTTCTAATCACCGAAAATAACCGATACGTTAGATAACAAAAATATGTTGTTATTTTCGGGAAACAGTTTTCTAGAAACAGGTAAACATATTTAGATAACAGTAACGTTTCTACAATCAAAGCTAGATGAATATCTGCTGTACGGGGTGCAATTACAGAACAATTGTTATTTGTGGTTTTTATGTCCTATCAGATTTTTTTCTTTAGGTTCTTGACGTTTAAATCTATAAGTAGATAATATTCATATGTTTACAGTAAAGTTTTGCTGTTTAAACACATTTCCAGTAGCAATTTAATGTTGTGAAACATGGACACTTAATAAAGTAGTGGCAAACAGGATTCTTTCCATTGAAATCAGATGCCGAAGGAGGATATTACGAATACTTAGAATTGAAAAAGGAATGAAAAAACAAACCAAAAAGCCAAGACTGATGGTTCCATTCCTAGACGATGCAGTAGTTGGTCCAGTCATATATGCTTCGCTCCTAGCAGGATGTGATAATCATGGGATACCGTCACATTGGAAGAATGTCTCCCTTTGGAGACTAAACATGCATCCATAAACTCTTTGATTAAGTAAAATGTACCTCTTATGGTGATGTACGCCTTTTTCGACGTTAGTTCTGTTTGGTTATATATAGACATCAGAAATTAGTGGAGGTTTCAGTTCTGGTAATCCAGTTACCACGACCTCCTTTTCTTTTCCAATAAAATAATTCCTTCGAGGCAACAAAGCTTACAGGGATTGGATGTCACATTGTTGCTCAGTTGAGGAGAATATATGCTTTTGTCAGACTGACTATGGGCTGTGAAGAAATGTGTTTATCAGACAGACTATGGGCTGTGAAGAAATGTGCTTCTGTCAGACAGACTATGGACTATCAAGAAATGTGTTTATCAGACAGATTATGGGCTATCAAGAAATGTGTCTATCAGACAGACTATGGGCTCTCAAGAAATGTGTTTATCAGACAGACTATGGGCTGTGAAGAAATGTGCTTCTGTCAGACAGACTATGGACTATCAAGAAATGTGTTTGTCAGACAGATTATGGGCTGTGAAGAAATGTGTTTATCAGACAGACTATGGGCTGTGAAGAAATGTGCTTCTGTCAGACAGACTATGGACTATCAAGAAATGTGTTTATCAGACAGATTATGGGCTATCAAGAAATGTGTCTATCAGACAGACTATGGGCTCTCAAGAAATGTGTTTATCAGACAGACTATGGGCTGTGAAGAAATGTGCTTCTGTCAGACAGACTATGGACTATCAAGAAATGTGTTTATCAGACAGATTATGGGCTGTGAAGAAATGTGTTTATCAGACAGACTATGGGCTGTGAAGAAATGTGCTTCTGTCAGACAGACTATGGACTATCAAGAAATGTGTTTATCAGACAGACTATGGGCTGTGAAGAAATGTGTCTATCAGACAGACTATGGGCTGTGAAGAAATGTGTTTATCAGACAGACTATGGGCTGTGAAGAAATGTGTTTATCAGACAGACTATGGACTGTGAAGAAATGTGTTTATCAGACAGACTATGGACTGTGAAGAAATGTGTTTATCAGACAGACTATGGGCTGTGAAGAAATGTGTTTATCAGACAGACTATGGGCTGTGAAGAAATGTGCTTCTGTCAGACAGACTATGGGCTCTCAAGAAATGTGTTTATCAGACAGACTATGGGCTGTGAAGAAATGTGTTTATCAGACAGACTATGGGCTGTGAAGAAATGTGTTTATCAGACAGACTATGGGCTGTGAAGAAATGTGTTTATCAGACAGACTATGGGCTGTGAAGAAATGTGTTTATCAGACAGACTATGGGCTGTGAAGAAATGTGCTTCTGTCAGACAGACTATGGGCTCTCAAGAAATGTGTTTATCAGACAGACTATGGGCTCTCAAGAAATGTGTTTATCAGACAGACTATGGGCTGTGAAGAAATGTGTTTATCAGACAGACTATGGGCTGTGAAGAAATGTGTTTATCAGACAGACTATGGGCTGTGAAGAAATGTGCTTCTGTCAGACAGACTATGGGCTCTCAAGAAATGTGTTTATCAGACAGACTATGGGCTCTCAAGAAATGTGTTTATCAGACAGACTATGGGCTGTGAAGAAATGTGTTTATCAGACAGACTATGGGCTATCGAGAAGTGTCTGCTCACAGCGAAATGGATTATTTTATGAACATCATCACCATCATCTTCCAGTTACTTCACTATGCACCAGATCTCGCCCCCAACTGACGGTTCGTGACACACACATATTCCTCTCAGTTGACCAAGCTGAACAATATGGCCCGCAAGAGGGGAGTGGACGATATGGCGCACGAGAACCACCTGTGCAAGGAACTGTAGAACCTTGTAACTAATAGCTGTTTGATGCTCATGGTGTTGCTCCTTCGCAAGCGGAGATGGGTAAACACAGAAAAACTTCAAGCTAGGGATGTTTGTTCGCGTGTGAGTCCTCAGATGGCTTATGGGTCCAATCCTGGTTCTGAAAAATCTGTTGCGGTGTCAGCATTATTAACCCTATGGTACACAGTTTATATATATATATTTTGTTTTTACAGCATATCATTTCGACTCAAATATCTTGATCATGTTTACGTTCACAATTATAACAGTTGTTTCCCTTTAAAACGATATATTTTTGATGAAACATTGAAACTTACAAGATGACACATACTTTGTATACTAATTACTGCATGTATCTACATTAGTGATAGTTTATTAAAATATCATATCAGATTTTTTTTTTTTAGAAATTCCTGACATTTTGATTTTATAAGTACACAATATTGATATTTTTTAAATAGCATTTTGCTATTTACATAATTCTCTGTAGCAACTTAACATTTATAATTAGTTATTAATAAATATATCTTAAAAAAAATTGTGGAAATAACATATTTTGTGCATTTTAACTAGGTATATTTTTACAAGGTTTATTTTTACAATGTATATGTTTACAATTTATATTGTTCTTATTTACTCTCACTTCAGCTAGCTTCCTAACATGAAATATTCAGTCATTTTACCATTAATATAATATTCTACCTTTTTTTTTGTATTCGTATTCAAATTTTGTAAAAATAAACTATCCCTACAAAAACACATTATAAAAACATGGGTACCATTGACATAGAAACATTATATATTCATTTTTTCCTAAATTTTTAAACATATGAATAACCTGAAGCTGAAACTCTTGAAATATTCATTGAAATTATTATTGTGGAGAACTTTAAATAATTTACTAGAGGGTTACGTAGTAGGCAGTGAAAGGGTTAACGTGTCAGGTAGTGAGAGGGTTAACGTGGTAGGCAGTGAGAGGGTTCACGTAATAGGTCTTGAGATGAGACAACAGTGTCATCTCTTCTGTCCACATTGCCTCTTTCTAATTTCCTGCAATGTTTGAATTTGTTCAGAGATTTAATACGTGTACTCGCCCGTGTGTTGACGGGGCCCTGAAGGGGAGCAAAAAAATAACAACACTGTTTACCTTCCACGCATATCGTAAAAGGCGACTAAGGAGGTTATGGGATGGAGTTGGCTGTCCCATCCTATATAGGGTCAGTGACCCAAAGCCATGCTGAAGTCGGATGTGTCAGGCCGAAAGGCGCAGATATCGCAGCAATGCTGTAAACCATGACACAACGCATTCCGTTCTCCGGACTACATCCTGCTAATCTGCAGGAGTTTGAGAACCAACGCAGAAGAAGAAGAAGAATACCTGTACTGATGAGCCCTCAAATACCAGTAAGAGCATATAACAAAAGAATATCCGTGCATAAAGCGAAAGGTAGACCACGAAAACTGTGGATAGAAAACATCCAGATAACCTTGAACAAACATGGACTAAATGCAACCACAGCGACAAATCTGGACTTGGAACGACAGCTTAAGCTCCAACCTCTACACTTACCGCAAGTGGTAACCATCATTCACCTGGAAATAAAGAATAGACAATAGACTGATGAGCCCATGCCAGGATGGACGACCACGAAGTTTCCCAAGAGCTTTGGCGAATCCTTCAGTGCTGTAAAATAGTCATTGACACGATTTTTCTGACCTCCGCTTGAACGCTTGCTTACACACATTTCACCACAGAATAGTCCATTTGGAAGTCGCTCACTTGGCTTGTGGATGCCTTGATCAGCCCAAGAAATTTAGTTCTACCTGATCAACAAGGTGTAGTAATACAATTAGTGAAAGTGAAGGGGAGAGTGCAAAAAAACTGAGCTCCATATGGTAAGTGAATGGAGAACAAAATATAAAAAGAGTTCAACAGCTGTTTTACGAATGAATATATATATATATAAAACTATAATCGACGTTTCGAGCACTAAGTCTTTATCAAGATAAGAAAAAACACACACAATGGAACTACGAAGTCAAGGGAGACTACATATTATCCGTGTGGTAACTGACTGGTCAAGGAGACTACATATTATCCGAGTGGTAACTGACTGGTCAGGGAGACTACATATTATCCGAGTGGTAACTGACTGGTCAGGGAGACTACATATTATCCGAGTGGTAACTGACTGGTCAGGGAGACTACATATTATCCGAGTGGTAACTGACTGGTCAGGGAGACTACATATTATCCGAGTGGTAACTGACTGGTCAGGGAGACCACATATTATCCATGGGGTAACTGACTGGTTAGAAATGCAACCAAAAAAAAGGACAAAGAGAGACAAGAACGATGGGAATGTGAGTGATGCCTTTTACACAGTGGGACAGTTTGTCAGCCTATCCCCAACCTTCTGTAACGGCCTCCGACGGTATATTCCTATTCTTTGCATCCTGAGCTAGACGTCAAAGCGCTGATTTCCTCGCGGGAGATGAGCAGAGCTGACAAGTTATCAGAAGAAAATACAACACAAAGATAAAAGATCAATAAGGCGTGCAACCCAAAAAAAATTATCAAGACAAAGAAGAAATAAAGATAACATAAAAACAAATGAGTACATAAAAATATGAAAGGAAAAAAATAATATTGAGTTATCGTTTTCTTCTAGTTGATTTTGTTTAGTTTCTTTTGTCTCTATGTCTTGTTTTATTTCTCTTTATTTCCTTCTCTCTCCATTTCTTTTCCCCTCTCTCTCTCTCTGTTTTTATATCTCTTTATGTCTCTCTCGTCTCTATTTTTTTGTCTCTCTTTCTGTCTCTCTTTCTGTCTCTATATCGGTATTTCTCTTTATTTCTATTTCTATTTCTCACTTTCTTTCTCACTTTTTATTTCTCACTTTCTGTCTCTCTCCCTCTCTTTCTCTATCTTTTCTCTTTCTCCCTCGTCGTTTCTCTTTCTCTCTTTCTCTATCCACCTTTCTCTATTTCTCACTTTGTTTCTCTTTAACTCTCTCATTCTCTATCTCTCTGTTCTTTTCTGTTTCTCTCTCTCTCTTTCTCTCCTCTCGGTATTTCTCAATATATTTGTCTTTCTCTCTGTCATTCTCTCTCTGCCTCTGTATTTCTCTTTCTCTTTCTTGATCTATTTTTCCCCTAGTTTTCTTAATTTTTCTTTTTTCTTTCTTTCTCTCTGTCTGTCTCTCTTTCCTCTTTTTCTCTTAGTGAAGGGGAGAGTGCGATTGATCTTTAATAGAGACTCACTCTTTATTTGAGAGAAATATTTCCTATTTTCTCACCGTCTTCCTTTTATGTCTTTTTTTCTTTCTTTCTGACCAAGTATTTATTATTAAACATAATTGAATAATATTCTGTATGTCCATTTGTGTGACAGGAGGTACAGGGCACGTGTGTGAAGGCCATTGTACTCGAATCAAATCCTGCCGCAGACGATTGTGCATCCGGACCGTTCAGAAAGCAATGGTAAACTACAAAACGTATTTATATTACCAAAAAATGCAATGTTACGCCTTGAATAACATCTACTAATGGAAAAAAAATTATTATCAAACATTTGCCATGTTTTCAGGTACCTCTGGAAAGAAGGACACACTCGTATCTCCAGTAAACTGACGACGGTCGATGAGTTGGGTTTGTGAGCAGAATTGATTTATAACTGTGCTACCAAGCCGACACAACTAACTTCTCAAGCTGGCAAACCAAAAACATATCTTTACCTTGTCATTGCTATTTCTTGTATTATTCTGTATGTTGTCCTTTCCTCTTTTCAAATTCTTTTATTGTTTTATTCCTTTTTTCTGTTTTCTTGTTGTCTTCTCTACTACTCCCATCCTCCATTTCTACGTTTCTGCTCTTTTTCCTTGTTTGTAATTTGTCCTTTTTTACTTTGTCCATTCTTAAATTACCGGGTAAATTAATATTTCATTGTCTATTTTCGGTTTAATGAATGTTATAAATATTTCTTTATTTGCAATGTTTTTTTCAATATTTCATTTTTAATTTGAAGCTTTTTATGCCATTTTTAGTTATCCATAATGTTTTTCATTTGGACTTATGACCGTCACGATGACTTTCTACAAAAAGAGCATTCATTTACAACAATCAGGCGGGAAGGGGGAGGAGAGGGAAGTTCGACCTATGTCTTAGAATTTAGGTGAAGATAATGAACATTAAATAGGGGGGGGGGGGAGAGGCATATTTAAAACAACTTTGTCGCTCACTGTGTGCTGACAACTGTTCTCGGTCTATATCAAAATACGCCAGTCATTACTGCGTCCCCATGGCAACGTGTGGATCCAAAACATGGCAGTGATTCACGTAATTGCTGGAAGTTAAATTACAAGGAATCCAGTCAGACTGCTAAGTCATTCTTGTGGTAAGAATCGTCTGCGAGCTGTTATTATTGGTAATGTTTGGCAGTGATGAAACGGTGAAAGCTTGCTTGGTTTGAACATGTAGCAAAACACGTCTGACTTTCTAAAATAATTTTGGTAGGAGCAGTCGAGAGTGGAAGGAGAAGATGTGATAAAAGAAAATAGCGGACTGTCAAAATCAACGTATGGTCTGGGCATGATTTTTCTACACTCCTCCGAACAGCTGAGGACGTAAGTCTTTTGATGGCGTTTTGTGATGTCCCCAGCACTTCACCCACGACCTTGACGTGTTATAGGTTTTGTGGTGCCCCCAGCGCTTCACCCCACGACCGTGACGTGCTATAGGTATATTACAGTGAAATTCCGTTATAAAAACATTGTCAGGATCAATAACATATATATGTAATAACATAAATTAGATATATACGGTACAAACAATAAATAATAAATATAATTGGGGGATTTTGAAAAGTGTCGTTATGTAGGAATATTTGTTATAAAAGAATGCGCTATAAATTAATTCCACTGTATTATTATTATTTCATTATTACTCGAATGTTGTTTACGTTAATTCAATTTATACAACATTTCAATGCACAAGAGCATAGATTTTGTACACTCAAGCAAGTTATGGAAGATACTCGCTTCAGTAACGATGTCTGCATTCAATCATCAATGATGTGGTGATCAGCAGAAGAACTATAAGTCCTCTTTAGAGAAAGTAACGATTTTTGATTATTTCCGTGAATTTCCTTGGTCTGTTTTGGTTTGTTTATTGGCATTCGACTTCAAGTATATAAATAATGACTAACGAAAATCAAGACAATAATTATAAACGTCAGCAATGAGGTCTTGCTTACTTTCTGTTCAGAGGACTCTAATAGAGATATGTCATGGTTGAATTTGGTTTGTAGCTTTTGGGCATTTTGCGGACTGACAGCTGCAACCGCTTCAATACGTTGTGGCCCTTGTTTGCCTTACGGCGTCAAGTATGGAAGAGTTATCTGGAGATGGCCTTCTTGTGTGCTGTTTGTAAGTTTGTTCCTGTGGCTTCTTTGATTTCTGCGATCCATATTTTACATGGTCTACCTCTGGCTGTATAGCCGAGATGTACACTTCTTTTTAGTAAAGGTATGAATACATGTTCTTATTTTTACAATTCTCCACTCTACAAAAAAAACACCTTATCGACGTTAGCATCACTGTGTCAGCTGTCAAAAACACATCTGAAGTAAATATGTTTAGGAGAATACAATATTAACCAGGTCTATGGAAAATAAAAAATACAATATTAGACAGACAAGAGGTCCTATGGAAAAGCAGAAAATACAATATTAGGCAGAAGACAAGAGGGTCTATGGAAAACAAAAGCATCGGCAAAGGTATCTATGGGAAAACAAGTTTGGAATACGCTGGTATAAAGTAACGCATTTTACTTTCCCGTGATTTTCATTGTTAGCTATACTTTGTGTCGACAGCCAATGAAAAGTACGGGAGAAGTCAAATGCGTCACGCTAGAAGGATGATTCCCAATTTAGCCCACATATTATATATTGCCGATTGGTTGTAAACTCGAGGGGTTGTAAAGTCGTGGGGTTGACGGCAGTGAAACATGTACACTTAATAATGTAGAGGCACGCATGCGGCTGTGTCTGTGGGTCTCAGCAATGGCCCACTAGACACTAGACAAACCACCCATGCAACAGAAAACATTAGTAGATGACATGCCGTTATATTGAGGTTATCTTCTTATAGAAGCTTCATGGCACGTCATGTATACAATTATGCTTCCCGTGCTTTTATTTTGTTGTTGCAATGTGTTTATGTTATGTGTATATATGTATACACCCTCTGTGGTTGGGAGGGAGCCAGAGATGTACTGCGCAGCACTGGGGAGGAGGAAACTGACAGCACTGTTTTTTCCTATGGCTGAAGCCCATCATAGAGGCACAGTGACTCAGGACGTGGCAATCCTTTTGACGTGAACATTTGGTTGCATGCCTGGAGCAGTAGACAAGTTCGTCATAACCAGTAGTCAATTGGTGGCAGAGAATGAGCACAGTGAACCCTATCTTGGCTACAGTGGCTCGGAACAGTGCATAGGTTGAAACCTACCTACCTTCCTGGTGGTATGAAAGTTATTCTCTGGCCCGGATTGGGCCAAAAATCCACAGACCTTCTAGCAATATAAGGCAATTTTAATGGTATTGGGTCAAAGGACATGAGCACATGGACCGCTGGATCAGCAACAACCAACCAATAAAGAAGTGGCAGAGAGAATTGTTTCTTTCGAAATGAACTACTGCAGAGAGAAATTAGAAAACATCGTAAACAGCTTAAAAACCAAAAAAAGATAGAATCAATAAATGTTTACGAACATTGAAAATTTAAGATTGTTTGCTCACGAAGAAAAGAGCACGAGAGTTAAGGATTAGTGACCAAATAAAGCAAATTCGTAATAAAATACATGATGTTTGGTGACTGGAAAAAACAGGATGCATAAGCCAATGATGGACACAAGATATCACATAATGTTTAAATATGCTTTTGGCTATGCAGGTCAACATACCCAGAATCGTGAGGACTTCAGATCATCTGTAAAGAGGACAAAGTCCCTGGAAAGAATATGTCCCCTGAATATATACTCGTAATCAAAGATTAATAATCTTATTCTCCTTCAATCCCTTATTTGCATCAGAGATTGACGCTCTTAATCCTCTAAAGGTCTTGGTTGTTTTTTGTATAATCTAATAAGCTTAGTGCTGACAATGCTCTTGTTTCTTTTTATTCAATCGTTGACACTTTCACACAAATCTTTATCTGAAATCTTATTAATCTGTTGAATAAAATAATACATGTCTGACAGAATCAAATACTTATTTGTTGTCTGACAGAATCAAATATATGTCTGTTGTCTGATAGAATAAAATATATTTCTGTTGTCTGACTGAGTCAAATACATGGCTGTCGTCTGATAGAATAACATATATTGATGTTGTCTGACAGAATCAAACACATATGGAGGCTGCGAAACTGTTAGAAGACGTTTGTGGAAAAGATGATATCTGTTGGAACAGGACATAAGATGTGAAATTGTATGGAAATATGAATACTTTATTGAAGAGATTAATAATTCAAACTGACATTTCTATAAAGATAATCACAGAAACTACATATACAAAAGGACACAATACAGCGTCATATAAACAGTCGGTTGTCAACAAGTATTGCCGGCAGTTCATGCTTTTGTGCAATAGATCTGATGTTACTGTCTCAATCCATCTGTACTGTAGTTATAATGTTATTAACTCAATCCATCTACGCTGTTGTCATAATTATATTGTTTCACGTTGTATTTGCTGCTTTCATAATGTTATTGTTTAATGCTGAATTAACTGCAATTATAATGCGATTGGGTTGTTGTTTGGAATGCGTGATTATGTTTTGATTATTTCCCTTGGCTATAGTTATCATTTATTAATTTAAATATAAATTTATTTAGTGTTAGGGTTATTTATTAGTTACACAACTCTCTTAACCGTAATCATAAACTTAAAATAAATAATATTTAAATAAATTATTGATTAATTATTGATATAATATTTATATTAGTTATCCCTAAAATAAGCATGTAGGCACGTACTCCAACCAGGAATCTGTGATTATTTCACGTTGAATTAGCATAAATTATAATGTAAGGGTTTCAAGGCTGTATATATTATCGCCTCACCTCTTTTTATGAAACATCGCTAATGAAGGGAGGGAGGAAATGTATTAGCTTTCGGCAAGCCTTTTGTCCAAGTTCATAGTACTAAAATTCATGTGTATATTACCTAAGGGGGAGGTGTTTGACACCCCAAGCCAAACTATCCTTATCTACAAGCCTGTATTGTTTCATGCATTCTTTGTTGCAATTATAATGTTATTGTTTGACGTTTTCTGGGCTACAATTATAATGTTATTGTTTGACGTTTTCTGGGATACAATTATAATGTTATTGTTTCACACTTGAGTGCCGAAGTTATAATGTTGAAGATTGCCATAAGTAAAGACAATATAATTAAACGTTGCGAGGTAAACCGAGAGACTTGACATCTGTTCTTGCTGAATCTCTTTATTTCTTTCAGAAATACACAACTGTTGCGTGAAAGAAAACTCCTAGTTGTAAAAATTTGAAGCAGTCGGTATCAAGGTAAGATGAAAACATTGAGAAGCGAGCAAGCAGTGGTTAAGTGTATACTGTGTTGGTGTTCATGGCAGCTGGTGTGAGCAGGCATTTTTAGTTTCTTCTGTGTGGATGAAGAATTCAGTTTCGTTTCGTGTTGTTGGAGTAACAAGAAGATTGTACATTCAGTAAGAAAACTGTAAGTTTTCTTTCATTCTTCTGATTCATTCTTCTGGGTTTTAAAACATTTACTATCACTATCAGTTTATAATTTTAATATAAATTTTAGAAATAAATTTCTACTGCATGCAAGTAGGATATATATAAAATTATACAATTTAAATAAATTTATTGATAATTTTCTGCTTTCTAAATTGCATCAAGTGTCTCATTTATTTGTGTGTTGTGATCACAATAATTAAAGTCTTTCTTCTTCTTTTGCATTTGTGCTTAAACTTCTGCACCTTATCAGAATGTTGTCCGGAGAACGGAATGCTTTGTGTCACGTTTACAACTTTTCTGGGATATATGTGTCTTTCGGTCTGGCACATCCGACTTCCACAAGAGTTCTGGCCACTTTGACCCTATATTGGATAAGACAGATCACTCGACCGTCAATCCGTAATCACCTCTTACGACATGCATTAAAGGTAAACAGTGTTGCTATTCTTTACTCCCATTCGGGCCCCGTCAACACACGGGAAGGAATTAGAGAAATATGCATTTGTTATTGTTATATAGCCAAGTCAATAGGAGGGGGTTCTTCCAGCATTATTTTCACATTCAATAAACTCAAACATTCATATTCAGAAAACGCAATCTCTAACACGCAGAAACTAAACTTTCACACCTATAAAACTCAAACTCTCACATCCAGATTAAAAATTCAAACTCTCACATCCATAAAACTCAATCCTCACAGTCAGAAAACTCAAACTCTCACATCTAAAAATTCAAATTCTCAAATCCCGAAAACTCAATCACTCACATCCAGAAGACTAAACTCTCACATCCAGAAAACTTAAACTATGACATCAAGAATACTCTGAAAAAGTTGGGGAAATATATAACTCTAAAATAATTTAACTATTTTAGGGGAAAATATGATAATGTTTTGGGAGAAAACTATGATAATGTTTTGGGGAAAAACTATGAAACTCATCAAAATTGAAGAGAAACATATACTAAATTAAAAAATATACAAAGATATACTGCAACAAGTGCACCGTATCTAATATCTTGGACACATAATCACAAATGGTGGTATATGTGAAGCAGTAGTTAAGAGGAGAATAGAAACGGTTGTTTCAATGAAAGGAGATTTCTTATCAGACATCAGAAAGAGATTAGTATTGCAGCTACATAAACAACACAGATGATAAAATCTATGGCAAGTAGTTAACAGAAAAAACCCACATAATTACATCGGTTAAGAAGCTTTAATTTTCCAGTGGTAGCATATGGTTGTAAGACAAGGGCAATAACAGATACAATGGATAAGAAACTATCGAAATACGAAATGTTATAGAAAGTTATTAAGAATATCATGGAGGGAGAGACGAACCAACGAAGACGTCGGTAACAGCCTGAACATATAAGACGATTGACTTCGACTCTTCAAAACTATACACACAAACTACGTAATGTGACATATTATGGACATATAAAAAACATAATGTGACATATTATGGACATATAAAACATAATGTGACATATTATGGACATATAAAAAACATAATGTGACATATTATAGACATAAAAAACATAATGTGACATATTATAGACATATAAAAAACATAATGGTTTAGAATGTTTAATCATGGAGATAAAAATTAAAAGGAAATTGAATATTAAGCTAACCAAGACTATGATGTACACATCGAAGGCTCAAATATGACACTGGGAAAAAATGGACAGCTTGTATAGAGATGACCGGAACATGACAATGGGAAAAACTGGACAGCGTGCATACTGAAGACCGGAACATGACACTGTGAGAGACTGGACAGCGTGCATACAGAAGGCTGGAACATGACACTGTGAGAGACTGGACAGCTTGCATACTGAAGACCGGAACATGACACTGTGAGAGACTGGACAGCTTGCATACAGAAGACCGGAACATGACACTGTGAGAGACTGGACAGCGTGCATATAGAAGACCGGAACATGACACTGTGAGAGACTGGACAGCGTGCATACAGAAGACCGGAACATGACACTGTGAGAGACTGGACAGCGTGTATGAAATCTAGATTAAGGACAACGTTATATATATAGAGGCACTAGTTTCAATGACATGAGAAATATCTTAACACCCAAAATACAACAATAATAAGAAATATATTAACATCCAAACAAACTAATAATGAGAAATATATTAACATCCAAACAAACTAATAATGAGAAATATATTAACATCCAAACAAACTAATAATGAGAAATATATTAACATCCAAACAAAACCAATAAAGATAAATGTAAAATGCAGCATCCACATTACATTAATATATGGCTCAGAAACATGGACAATGAACAAACAGCTAGACAGAATTGTTCCTTGTGAAATGCGTTCCATATAGAAGCTGTCGATAATTACGTCAACAGATATTGAAAGGGGGAGGGAAAGAGAAGGGACGGGAGCGAGAGGTTTTGAACAAGTTTGACAGTTGGTGACAAGATTTGACAAAAGTTGACGTCAACAGTACTAGTTTTATACGTCAATTAAATTATTTGAATTTGAAACACATGACAAATTTCTTTCTTACTTTGATTCTGAGAATTTAATATATATATATATTTTTTTGGGGGGGATTAGCATGTTTTTGATATAACTACGCAGAGTGTCTGTCTCTCTGTCTGTTTATTTATCTATCTATCTGTCTGCCTGCCTGTCTGTCTGTATATATATATATATATATATCTGTCTATTTGCAAAACTCTTTATTGACTGTTAGCGTCAGAGGTAGACAAGTTTTCTGGAGATGTCCCTCGTGTGTACTGAGTATTTTGTGGATGTTGTGTAGTTGATAGATTTGTGTGTCAAGATTTGTGATTTATCTATTTATCTATTCATAATTTATCTAGTTGGTTTGTTCACTTTCTGTCTATATCTATCTGTCAATTCTTAACGTCACATCAAAAATAGTTATTCCGGAATCGTATGGTAGAATTAATGCAACTTTCCATACCTAATGCTAGGCGTGGGGTAAACTAGCAGTTAAGAGGCCGCTCAGGGATAATAAAAATGTCTGGTAATTTTCCGTCTTTCCAGACGATAGTAGTATTGTTGTGTTATAAGAAATGTAATCTACTATCCAAGGTGATTTTGGATGTGACTCACAAGCCCAATCTGAGCCACAAAGAGACTTCAATAGTATGTTGTAGGTACCAGCGTGTGCTGTTGTGTTGTAGGTATCACAGTTGTAGGTACCAGCGTGTGCTGTTGTGTTGTAGGTATCACAGTTGTAGGTACCAGCGTGTGCTGTTGTGTTGTAGGTATCACAGTTGTAGGTACCAACGTGTGCTGTTGTGTTGTAGGTATCACAGTTGTAGGTACCAGCGTGTGCTGTTGTGTTGTAGGTATCACAGTTGTAGCTACCACCTTGTGCTGTTGTACATCGTATTCACGTCTTCTTAGACGAACAACCTTTGAACTATCTGCTATATTTTCTGTATAGATAACTACCAACAAACAAATACAAAGCACATATTTAACAATCATGTATGGGTCGTAGTAACACAAGTAAATCCGTGGTTTATACTGGTCCTAGTAAAAGTCTGTTTTAATTGTCACTTTCTGTGTCTTATACCATCCCTCATCTTTCTCATCCATGGTATCCCGTGCGCAGAACTTCGTATCAATGTCTGTATCATCCATGGTATCCCGTGCGCAGGACTTCGTATCAAATCAATGCCTGTATCATCCATGGTATCTCGTACACATGACTTCGTATCAATGCCTGTATCATAAATATCCTTTTCAAAAAGTTTATGTACCGAAGCAGAGATCAATACTGCGATCATTTCCTATATGAAATATAAAGTAGAACTAACTTCCAACCTCCTAGTGTGTCCAAACCACCTTAAACTTTCTAGTGTATCCCAGCCATCTTCCAACCTCCTAGTGTGTCTCAGCCATCTTCCAACCTCCTAGTGTGTCTCAGCCATCTTTCATCCTCTTAGTATGTCCTAGCCATCTTCCATTTAATATAAAGCAAATTTATTTGAAATAAAGTAAATTTATCTTAAACACAGTAAACGTGTCTAAAATGAATTAAACATATCTGAAACAAAGTATATTTATCTGAAACAAAGTAAATCTATCTAAATTTTATCCAAGTGGTTTAGTTAAGTTTGTGAGTCTATCTATTCGTTGAAATCCTTTGTTGCCTTTCAGCGTCAAGGGTTTATTAATAGATAACTCAAATGTTGTGTCGATGAAGCTCTTGTATTTTAATCATGCATATAGTTGATTGTAGTCGATGTAGCAACCTGTAGTCGATATAGCAACCTGTAGTCGGTGTAGCAACCTGTAGTCGATATAGCAACTTGTAGTCGGTGTAGCAACCTGTAGTCGATATAGCAACTTGTAGTCGGTGTAGCAACCTGTAGTCGATATAGCAACCTGTAGTCGGTGTAGCAACCTGTAGTCGATATAGCAACCTGTAGTCGATATAGCAACCTGTAGTCGATATAGCAACTTGTAGTCGATATAGCAACCTGTAGTCGATATAGCAACCTGTAGTCGATATAGCAACCTGTAGTCGATATAGCAACTTGTAGTCGGTGTAGCAACCTGTAGTCGATATAGCAACTTGTAGTCGGTGTAGCAACCTGTAGTCGATATAGAAACTTGTAGTCGGTGTAGCAACCTGTAGTCGATATAGCAACCTGTAGTCGGTGTAGCAACCTGTAGTCGATATAGCAACCTGTAGTCGATATAGCAACCTGTAGTCGATATAGCAACTTGTAGTCGATATAGCAACCTGTAGTCGATATAGCAACCTGTAGTCGATATAGCAACCTGTAGTCGATATAGCAACTTGTAGTCGGTGTAGCAACCTGTAGTCGATATAGCAACTTGTAGTCGGTGTAGCAACCTGTAGTCGATATAGCAACTTGTAGTCGATGTAGCAACCTGTAGTCGATGTAGCAACTTGTAGTCGATATAGCAACTTGTAGTCGGTGTAGCAACCTGTAGTCGATATAGCAACTTGTAGTCGATATAGCAACTTGTAGTCGATGTAGCAACCTGTAGTCGATGTAGCAACCTGTAGTCGATATAGCAACCTGTAGTCGATATAGCAACCTGTAGTCGATGTAGCAACCTGTAGTCGATGTAGCAACCTGTAGTCGGTGTAGCAACCTGTAGTCGGTGTAGCAACCTGTAGTCGGTGTAGCAACCTGTAGTCGGTGTAGCAACCTGTAGTCGGTGTAGCAACCTGTAGTCGATGTAGCAACCTGTAGTCGGTGTAGCAACCTGTAGTCGGTGTAGCAACCTGTAGTCGGTGTAGCAACCTGTAGTCGGTGTAGCAACCTGTAGTCGGTGTAGCAACCTGTAGTCAGTGTAGCAACCTGTAGTCGATGTAGCAACCTGTAGTCGGTGTAGCAACCTGTAGTCGATGTAGCAACCTGTAGTCGATGTAGCAACCTGTAGTCGGTGTAGCAACCTGTAGTCGATATAGCAACCTGTAGTCGATATAGCAACCTGTAGTCGATATAGCAACCTGTAGTCGATATAGCAACTTGTAGTCGGTGTAGCAACCTGTAGTCGATATAGCAACCTGTAGTCGATATAGCAACCTGTAGTCGATATAGCAACCTGTAGTCGATATAGCAACCTGTAGTCGATATAGCAACCTGTAGTCGATATAGCAACCTGTAGTCGATATAGCAACCTGTAGTCGATATAGCAACCTGTAGTCGATATAGCAACCTGTAGTCGATATAGCAACCTGTAGTCGATATAGCAACCTGTAGTCGATATAGCAACCTGTAGTCGATATAGCAACCTGTAGTCGATATAGCAACCTGTAGTCGATATAGCAACCTGTAGTCGATATAGCAACCTGTAGTCGATATAGCAACCTGTAGTCGATATAGCAACTTGTAGTCGGTGTAGCAACCTGTAGTCGATATAGCAACCTGCAGTCGATATAGCAACTTGTAGTCGGTGTAGCAACCTGTAGTCGATATAGCAACCTGTAGTCGATATAGCAACTTGTAGTCGGTGTAGCAACCTGTAGTCGATATAGCAACCTGTAGTCGATATAGCAACTTGTAGTCGATATAGCAACCTGTAGTCGATATAGCAACCTGTAGTCGATATAGCAACCTGTAGTCGATATAGCAACCTGTAGTCGATATAGCAACTTGTAGTCGATATAGCAACCTGTAGTCGATATAGCAACCTGTAGTCGATGTAGCAACCTGTAGTCGATATAACAACCTGTAGTCGATGTAGCAACCTGTAGTCGATGTAGCAACCTGTAGTCGGTGTAGCAACCTGTAGTCGATATAGCAACCTGTAGTCGATATAGCAACTTGTAGTCGGTGTAGCAACTTGTAGTCGATATAGCAACCTGTAGTCGGTGTAGCAACCTGTAGTCGATATAGCAACCTGTAGTCGATATAACAACCTGTAGTCGATATAGCAACCTGTAGTCGATATAGCAACCTGTAGTCGGTGTAGCAACCTGTAGTCGATATAGCAACCTGTAGTCGATATAGCAACCTGTAGTCGATATAACAACCTGTAGTCGATGTAGCAACCTGTAGTCGATGTAGCAACCTGTAGTCGATATAGCAACCTGTAGTCGATATAGCAACTTGTAGTCGGTGTAGCAACCTGTAGTCGATGTAGCAACCTGTAGTCGATATAGCAACCTGTAGTCGATATAGCAACTTGTAGTCGATGTAGCAACCTGTAGTCGGTGTAGCAACCTGTAGTCGATATAGCAACCTGTAGTCGATATAGCAACCTGTAGTCGATGTAGCAACCTGTAGTCGATGTAGCAACCTGTAGTCGATATAGCAACCTGTAGTCGATATAGCAACTTGTAGTCGGTGTAGCAACCTGTAGTCGATATAGCAACCTGTAGTCGATATAGCAACCTGTAGTCGATATAGCAACTTGTAGTCGGTGTAGCAACTTGTAGTCGATATAGCAACCTGTAGTCGATATAGCAACTTGTAGTCGGTGTAGCAACTTGTAGTCGATATAGCAACCTGTAGTCGGTGTAGCAACCTGTAGTCGATATAGCAACCTGTAGTCGATATAGCAACCTGTAGTCGGTGTAGCAACCTGTAGTCGATATAGCAACCTGTAGTCGATATAGCAACTTGTAGTCGGTGTAGCAACCTGTAGTCGATATAGCAACCTGTAGTCGATATAGCAACCTGTAGTCGATATAGCAACCTGTAGTCGATATAGCAACCTGTAGTCGATATAGCAACCTGTAGTCGATATAGCAACTTGTAGTCGATATAGCAACTTGTAGTCGGTGTAGCAACCTGTAGTCGATATAGCAACCTGTAGTCGATATAGCAACTTGTAGTCGGTGTAGCAACCTGTAGTCGATATAGCAACCTGTAGTCGATATAGCAACCTGTAGTCGATATAGCAACCTGTAGTCGATATAGCAACCTGTAGTCGATATAGCAACCTGTAGTCGATATAGCAACTTGTAGTCGGTGTAGCAACCTGTAGTCGATATAGCAACCTGTAGTCGATATAGCAACTTGTAGTCGGTGTAGCAACCTGTAGTCGATATAGCAACCTGTAGTCGATATAGCAACCTGTAGTCGATATAGCAACCTGTAGTCGATATAGCAACCTGTAGTCGATATAGCAACCTGTAGTCGATATAGCAACCTGTAGTCGATATAGCAACCTGTAGTCGATATAGCAACCTGTAGTCGATATAGCAACTTGTAGTCGGTGTAGCAACCTGTAGTCGATATAGCAACCTGTAGTCGATATAGCAACCTGTAGTCGATATAGCAACCTGTAGTCGATATAGCAACCTGTAGTCGATATAGCAACCTGTAGTCGATATAGCAACCTGTAGTCGATATAGCAACCTGTAGTCGATATAGCAACCTGTAGTCGATATAGCAACCTGTAGTCGATATAGCAACCTGTAGTCGATATAGCAACCTGTAGGCGATATAGCAACCTGTAGTCGATATAGCAACCTGTAGTCGATGTAGCAACCTGTAGTCGGTGTAGCAACCTGTAGTCGATGTAGCAACCTGTAGTCGATGTAGCAACCTGTAGTCGGTGTAGCAACCTGTAGTCGATATAGCAACCTGTAGTCGATATAGCAACCTGTAGTCGATATAGCAACCTGTAGTCGATATAGCAACTTGTAGTCGGTGTAGCAACCTGTAGTCGATATAGCAACCTGTAGTCGATATAGCAACCTGTAGTCGATATAGCAACCTGTAGTCGATATAGCAACCTGTAGTCGATATAGCAACCTGTAGTCGATATAGCAACCTGTAGTCGATATAGCAACCTGTAGTCGATATAGCAACCTGTAGTCGATATAGCAACCTGTAGTCGATATAGCAACCTGTAGTCGATATAGCAACCTGTAGTCGATATAGCAACCTGTAGTCGATATAGCAACCTGTAGTCGATATAGCAACCTGTAGTCGATATAGCAACCTGTAGTCGATATAGCAACCTGTAGTCGATATAGCAACCTGTAGTCGATATAGCAACCTGTAGTCGATATAGCAACTTGTAGTCGGTGTAGCAACCTGTAGTCGATATAGCAACCTGCAGTCGATATAGCAACTTGTAGTCGGTGTAGCAACCTGTAGTCGATATAGCAACCTGTAGTCGATATAGCAACTTGTAGTCGGTGTAGCAACCTGTAGTCGATATAGCAACCTGTAGTCGATATAGCAACTTGTAGTCGATATAGCAACCTGTAGTCGATATAGCAACCTGTAGTCGATATAGCAACCTGTAGTCGATATAGCAACCTGTAGTCGATATAGCAACTTGTAGTCGATATAGCAACCTGTAGTCGATATAGCAACCTGTAGTCGATGTAGCAACCTGTAGTCGATATAACAACCTGTAGTCGATGTAGCAACCTGTAGTCGATGTAGCAACCTGTAGTCGGTGTAGCAACCTGTAGTCGATATAGCAACCTGTAGTCGATATAGCAACTTGTAGTCGGTGTAGCAACTTGTAGTCGATATAGCAACCTGTAGTCGGTGTAGCAACCTGTAGTCGATATAGCAACCTGTAGTCGATATAACAACCTGTAGTCGATATAGCAACCTGTAGTCGATATAGCAACCTGTAGTCGGTGTAGCAACCTGTAGTCGATATAGCAACCTGTAGTCGATATAGCAACCTGTAGTCGATATAACAACCTGTAGTCGATGTAGCAACCTGTAGTCGATGTAGCAACCTGTAGTCGATATAGCAACCTGTAGTCGATATAGCAACTTGTAGTCGGTGTAGCAACCTGTAGTCGATGTAGCAACCTGTAGTCGATATAGCAACCTGTAGTCGATATAGCAACTTGTAGTCGATGTAGCAACCTGTAGTCGGTGTAGCAACCTGTAGTCGATATAGCAACCTGTAGTCGATATAGCAACCTGTAGTCGATGTAGCAACCTGTAGTCGATGTAGCAACCTGTAGTCGATATAGCAACCTGTAGTCGATATAGCAACTTGTAGTCGGTGTAGCAACCTGTAGTCGATATAGCAACCTGTAGTCGATATAGCAACCTGTAGTCGATATAGCAACTTGTAGTCGGTGTAGCAACTTGTAGTCGATATAGCAACCTGTAGTCGATATAGCAACTTGTAGTCGGTGTAGCAACTTGTAGTCGATATAGCAACCTGTAGTCGGTGTAGCAACCTGTAGTCGATATAGCAACCTGTAGTCGATATAGCAACCTGTAGTCGGTGTAGCAACCTGTAGTCGATATAGCAACCTGTAGTCGATATAGCAACTTGTAGTCGGTGTAGCAACCTGTAGTCGATATAGCAACCTGTAGTCGATATAGCAACCTGTAGTCGATATAGCAACCTGTAGTCGATATAGCAACCTGTAGTCGATATAGCAACCTGTAGTCGATATAGCAACTTGTAGTCGATATAGCAACTTGTAGTCGGTGTAGCAACCTGTAGTCGATATAGCAACCTGTAGTCGATATAGCAACTTGTAGTCGGTGTAGCAACCTGTAGTCGATATAGCAACCTGTAGTCGATATAGCAACCTGTAGTCGATATAGCAACCTGTAGTCGATATAGCAACCTGTAGTCGATATAGCAACCTGTAGTCGATATAGCAACTTGTAGTCGGTGTAGCAACCTGTAGTCGATATAGCAACCTGTAGTCGATATAGCAACTTGTAGTCGGTGTAGCAACCTGTAGTCGATATAGCAACCTGTAGTCGATATAGCAACCTGTAGTCGATATAGCAACCTGTAGTCGATATAGCAACCTGTAGTCGATATAGCAACCTGTAGTCGATATAGCAACCTGTAGTCGATATAGCAACCTGTAGTCGATATAGCAACCTGTAGTCGATATAGCAACTTGTAGTCGGTGTAGCAACCTGTAGTCGATATAGCAACCTGTAGTCGATATAGCAACCTGTAGTCGATATAGCAACCTGTAGTCGATATAGCAACCTGTAGTCGATATAGCAACCTGTAGTCGATATAGCAACCTGTAGTCGATATAGCAACCTGTAGTCGATATAGCAACCTGTAGTCGATATAGCAACCTGTAGTCGATATAGCAACCTGTAGTCGATATAGCAACCTGTAGGCGATATAGCAACCTGTAGTCGATATAGCAACCTGTAGTCGATATAGCAACCTGTAGTCGATATAGCAACTTGTAGTCGATATAGCAACTTGTAGTCGGTGTAGCAACCTGTAGTCGATATAGCAACCTGTAGTCGATATAGCAACTTGTAGTCGGAGTAGCAACTTGTAGTCGATATAGCAACCTGTAGTCGATATAGCAACCTGTAGTCGATATAGCAACCTGTAGTCGATATAGCAACCTGTAGTCGATATAGCAACCTGTAGTCGATATAGCAACCTGTAGTCGATATAGCAACCTGTAGTCGATATAGCAACCTGTAGTCGATATAGCAACCTGTAGTCGATATAGCAACCTGTAGTCGATATAGCAACCTGTAGTCGATATAGCAACCTGTAGTCGATATAGCAACCTGTAGTCGATATAGCAACCTGTAGTCGATATAGAAACCTGTAGTCGATATAGCAACCTGTAGTCGATATAGCAACCTGTAGTCGATATAGCAACCTGTAGTCGATGTAGCAACCTGTAGTCGATGTAGCAACTTGTAGTCGATATAGCAACCTGTAGTCGATATAGCAACCTGTAGTCGATATAGCAACCTGTAGTCGATATAGCAACCTGTAGTCGATATAGCAACCTGTAGTCGATGTAGCAACCTGTAGTCGATGTAGCAACTTGTAGTCGATATAGCAACCTGTAGTCGATATAGCAACCTGTAGTCGATATAGCAACCTGTAGTCGATATAGCAACCTGTAGTCGATATAGCAACCTGTAGTCGATATAGAAACCTGTAGTCGATATAGCAACCTGTAGTCGATATAGCAACCTGTAGTCGATATAGCAACCTGTAGTCGATATAGCAACCTGTAGTCGATGTAGCAACTTGTAGTCGATATAGCAACCTGTAGTCGATATAGCAACCTGTAGTCGATATAGCAACCTGTAGTCGATATAGCAACCTGTAGTCGATATAGCAACCTGTAGTCGATATAGCAACCTGTAGTCGATGTAGCAACTTGTAGTCGATATAGCAACCTGTAGTCGATATAGCAACCTGTAGTCGATATAGCAACCTGTAGTCGATATAGCAACCTGTAGTCGATATAGCAACCTGTAGTCGATATAGCAACCTGTAGTCGATATAGCAACCTGTAGTCGATATAGCAACCTGTAGTCGATGTAGCAACCTGTAGTCGATGTAGCAACCTGTAGTCGATATAGCAACCTGTAGTCGATATAGCAACCTGTAGTCGATATAGCAACCTGTAGTCGATATAGCAACCTGTAGTCGATGTAGCAACCTGTAGTCGAGGATGAAGTTAACTTTTCATGTATTAACCCGCAGCGACTATTAGGAGGGGTGGCCAGTTCCCTTCCTAGCTGTATTTACCTTCCCTAGCTCATGTATAAGGTACTCGTATACAGCTCAGTCGACTGGTGGATCGCTCCTGTTAATGCGAGAAGTAACGACCTGGATTTGTGAGTGACTGGACGTGGTTTCGAACCGGTGGTTCTCGTGCAGAACAAGGGTTAGAAAACCAAGATCTTAAAAATATTCTCGTGGTGATGTCATCTAACGTATTCTCTACAGAACGTTGTCTTTCCAATGAACTTCCAGAACCCTTCTTTGTTTTGGGCCATGGGGACTGCATTTCTCAACAATTCATGTTATCTTTAATGTTGCCAATTCATCGTCTTCTTGGTCTGCCCTTTCTCCTCATTCCAGGTGATTTTCCTTCCACTATTTGTCTTTCTAAACAGTTGGGTCTCTGTAGATGGCCAAACAGGTGTAGTTTTATTATTACTATTATTATTATTACTATTATTATTATTATTACTATTATTAGTATTACTATTATTATTATTACTAGTATTATTACTAGTATTATTTATATTACTATTACTATTATACTTATTACTATAAATTTATTACTATAAATTTTGCAATAATATTACTACGAATAATAATAACAATTATTATTATTATTATTATTATTATTATTATTATTGATTTTATTTTTGTTAATTGATATACCAGGTGCATATGAATTCATAGCTTCCCTAATATTAACAGAATATTTATTTAAAGCGAGATCACGCGAATTATGTATAGTTGTAACAACAAACACACTCAGGCACGCAGGTACACACATACACGCCGCGCAACCTGTTATGTTCCTTATCAGCATACTTTTATCTGTATTTAGTCGAAAAGATTCAACATTTTCCAGAACCAACAGGCTGGTAACAAGCAATCAGCGCAAAGGGTATGATGTCTTGTATATAGATTATGTAAATCTTGTCATTGAGGCCAAGGCATTAACACGGCTAGGCTATGGCAAAACGGTGCACTTTTGCGTTAAACAGGTGCAGACTTAGATGTACCAGGACAGATGCACTGGAGATAATAATATCTTTAGCATAATTTAATGTTCAAGAAATATGTTTGTTAATGTCCATGATACACTGCAATATAGATCTACATTGGCGCTCATCAGATGTCAGTAGGCAAAATGATATGATTCTAGAGTGTTTTAAATTCTATGTAACGGTCATTGATGAGATAACATCTGGGGGAAAACTAAATATGTACCAGGTGACAGAGGGAGGGAGAGAAAGAGAGAGAGAGAGAGAGCGAGAGAGAAAGAGATGAAAGAAACGGATAAATAGAAGGGGGCATGTTTGTTTAGATAGTAGAAATTGTGATCAATTGAGCTCTTTTTATCTTTTAAAAATGGAATCGAATAATTCAAGAGAATTAATTTAATATAGAGGCAAAAACTGACAGCTCGGTGCAATGTTTTGAGCGAAAATTTCTGACAGGGATTATGAAATATAGATATGAAAGAACATTGGGAATATAATTGAATATACATTTAGAAGACATGACGTGATGACCGAGGTAGCCTAGTTAGTTAGTTAGTCGTCGGATCATCATCACTGCAAATTGGACACGTCCATAGTCGCTCCGATCTCTACTTTAGTGTATCCGCCATTACACTTCTACTGACATTACCGGTGCTATGCTGGTTACCATCATTCTTCTGTCTCCTCGAAAATGTTCACTTCTAGCAACACCGCATTTCAATCCCTGATCTTTAATCCTAGCCATTGAAAAGGAATCATCGTCCACACTAGTCTCACTCTCGCGTGTTATATCTCTTAAGGAGTTCAAAACGTCAGCTCGATCCATTGCCCCATCGCTCTGTGCCACAATCACGCATGCCGACAGTTGATCAGGTCTTTCATTGCCTCGAACGCTCACATGTCCCGGCACGAAAATAAATGTAACAACTTTCAGCTTCGCCATTTCAAAGCCTCGATCCACTGTTCGCGAACGAGACCCACTTTTACCTTCCTAATCATACTCATAGAGTAACTCAAGATGCAGGCCTGTGTTACCTTCTGTGTGCATACCCACTCAAATGCCCTGGTCACCGCCATAGTCTCCATGGTCATACTACTCGTTGTAACCGCAAAGGCACCACTCTCCTCCTTGATAGTTTTACCTGCGCACTGAGCTGTGAAGGCCCAAGCACTGCGAACATGCCTAATCACAGATCCATCAGTGTATATAATCACATCCCCCTCTTTGGTATTCTCACTGACCAAAGCCTGCACTTGTTTCTCCACAGCTATGGGACACCATTCTCTGCATTCCCTGCTAAGTGATATTACTACTCCCAAACAAGTTTCGAAATCTGTGGGTAGACTTATCTATTTCTCACCTGCTGTCACATCCCTCAATCTGTACACGCTTTGTATGACACCCTCAGCACGTCCCAACCACGACCTCCCTCTCTTGAGTCTGCTGCTTTAACTTTCTGTATTTCAGAATGCAATAGGTGTTCCTTATCTGCATGTATTTGAAGGTACGCCAGTGAGGGTAGCCTAATTGATAGTGAGCTTGCTTATTATAACCAGGTTACAGCTAGGTAGCCTAGTTGATAGTGAACTTGCTTACTATAACCGAGTTACAGTGTACCAGGTTCGAAAGCCACGCCCGGACACACCAGTGCCAGATTTAGACTTCATGAGGCCATAAGCTTTCCGGACGTGCGGCATTGCCGCAATATATTTAAGTATATATGACATTTGCACAGGTAAGTGGGGGGGGGGTGGGGGTGGGGGCAAAGCTATAGATTGTGTATCTTATACGTAAATCCTGCACTGGGACACACACACACACACACACAATCCCAGTCACAATTTCTCTCCGGACACGATCACTCCTCCAGTTAGCTGTGATTGAGTACCTCAGCTGTGAATGAGCACCTCAGCTGTGAATGAGTACCTCAGCTGTGAATGAGTACCTCAGTTGTGAATGAGTTCCTCAGCTGTGAATGAGTACCTGACGCATGCATTAGGGGAGGTAACACAGCAAGCCAGATAACTAGCCAGCCCACCTAATAGTTACTGTGATTTAGTACATTAAAAGTAATTTTTATTCCCGACGGCAGGTTGCTCCCATGGGACATACGTTTACCTTTACGAAGACAAGCTGAAAGTGTTGCAAAGAGGACAGTGTTCAAGAAACGGCATGTACAGAAGAAAAAAGGAAAGACCAGGACACACGTGGAGTATGCTCGTTTCATCATCTTGATCTTCATCGTCAGTAGAATAGGGAGAATCATCATAGAAACAGAAGAAAACAAACAAAAAGGTTCTGACAAGTCTTAATATGAAGAAAGAATTATTAAAGGAAATAAAGATCAAAATACAATATTTTGAAAGTCGAGGGGACACAAATACAATGGAAGCAGAGATACAAGTGGGAGAGCAACATCACGAGATGGACAATGTACAGTCTAGCAGAGTGTACCACCATGACAAGAGACATGCGATGTGGGAGGTCTGTTTCAGTAAACCTTCGTTGCGGAGATGGCACTTAATAATGATGATATATACACGAAACGTGTTAAAATGAAACACGACCATGTTGCGTCACAGACGACAGCACGCTAGGAGATCGATTACGAAATCACTGACGTAATAAGTACACATCGTTGACACATGTGTCACGTGGACATTCTCTTGGTGCCGTTAGTTGTAAATGGCTGCGTCTCTCGATTTATTTTAAATGTCTGTCATCTTAAATCACACTGTACTCCCCTTAGGACTCAAGCTAAATGTACCTATAATGCTTGTCACGGAGAGACTGCAAATTCCTATCACAATATACTATACCAATATGGCATCACAATATACCATTACAATATACTATCACAATAAACTATCACAATTTAACATCACAATATTACATCACACAATCACAATATAACAACATAATTTACTGCCACAATATACGGAATCTGCACAAAATCCAATACTACAATTACAATTAATCACAACATTACCCCTTCCATACAACTACATTTAAGTAGGAAGCCAGAGGACAATTAAAAAAAATTCTTGAGACTAACAAGGATTGAACCAGTCCGTTCAACGGCACCAAATCGCCTAGCAACTATTGCACACGCGTTCTTACGTACTTGACTAACCGCATCTCCAAAAAAATTGCTAGGCGATTTGATCCCTTCCATACAACGAATACAATTACAATTCATCACATCATTACCTTCCATACAACGAATACAATTACAATTCATCACATCATTACCTTCCATACAACGAATACAATTACAATTACTCACATCATTACCTTCCATACAACGAATACAATTACAATTCATCACATCATTACCTTCCATACAACGAATACAATTACAATTCATCACATCATTACCTTCCATACATCGAATACAATTACAATTCATCACATCATTACCTTCCATACAACGAATACAATTACAATTTATCACATCATTACCTTCCATATAACGAATACAATTACAATTCATCACATCATTACCTTCCATACAACGAATACAATTACAATTCATCACATCATTACCTTCCATACAACGAATACAATTACAATTCATCACATCATTACCTTCCATACAACGAATACAATTACAATTCATCACATCATTACCTTCCATACAACGAATACAATAACAATTCATCACATCATTACCTTCCATACAACGAATACAATTACAATTCATCACATCATTACCTTCCATACAACGAATACAATTACAATTCATCACATCATTACCTTCCATACAACGAATACAATTACAATTCATCACATCATTACCTTCCATACAACGAATACAATTACAATTCATCACATCATTACCTTCCATACAACGAATACAATTACAATTCATCACATCATTACCTTCCATACAACGAATACAATTACAATTCATCACATCATTACCTTCCATACAACGAATACAATTACAATTCATCACATCATTACCTTCCATACAACGAATACAATTACAATTCATCACATCATTACCTTCCATACAACGAATACAATTACAATTCATCACATCATTACCTTCCATACAACGAATACAATTACAATTCATCACATCATTACCTTCCATACAACGAATACAATTACAATTCATCACATCATTACCTTCCATACAACGAATACAATTACAATTCATCACATCATTACCTTCCATACAACGAATACAATTACAATTCATCACATCATTACCTTCCATACAACGAATACAATTACAATTCATCACATCATTACCTTCCATACAACGAATACATAGTTTCAGTGTTACGTTGTAACCCTTACATCTACATATAAGGGTACGTTGCCATTTAGAATACTGCTGATTCGCCGCGTTCTTCAGTAGAAAACCTCTTAACTGGACTCCATTTGTGACGTTTTGATTATTTTCGTGTTTCTTATTGGTCATTATGTATTTTCTTGAGGCTAACAAGAATTGAACAGGGTCCTTTCTAGCAGCATCGAAGCTCCTTGAAACTCAAGTAAACGGATGTTTTCGTACTAAACTAACCACATCCCGGAGTCAGGTACGGAAAAACCCGTTTACGTGAGTTGCACGGCGATTTGGTGTATCTAGAAACAGGACCAGGATCAATTTCCGTTAGCCTCAAGAATTTTTCATTTATCATCGTGCTTCCTTCTTGAATTAATTATTTATATACTTGGAGTCGCATGCCTGATAAATGATTTTTGGTCGAAACATCAATTTTGTGTGTCATTATATGTCTTTCCAGTGTTATCATAACTTAATTACCCTGTTCCAAGTTTCGCGTGTTGGAATGAAGTTTTGCAACGTTGAGTACATATTATCGATTAACATCCAAGATATTATTGACTCCGATTTCCCTACATAAATAAAATACACTTTTACCACAACTCGGAAAATTGTTTCGCACACTTCTGGTTATTTTCGTGTCTAGTTCACCTGCGCTATATACAAGTATGCACCTTAAACATGGTTTACAGAAAGGTGTTTGATTAGCCCAGGTATAGATGAAAGAAACCAGGTAAATATGTGCAATTTTCACAATTTTGCAGTTGGTAAAACTGAATTATAGTAAAATATAACAGTATATGCTTTACTGAATAACATTAATAAAAATAAACATCAAGAAAATCTTGGAGAAATAACAAAAACAAATAAATATAGAAAATCACAGCCAGAAATTATATTAAATTATAGTTGGACTATATGCGCTTCCGGTAAAATGGCGTGTGATAAAAGCTGTATTTTTTCTCTGGCCATTTCATTATGGGAGTTTTGAAGAGGAATTCGACACCGCCATATGAAAACAATCCTCATTGAACTGTCATTTTGAGATAACCGATGCTAACGATATTGAAACTGGGTACACTCCGATGGTACGAGCAATGTTCGATGATACATTCCTTGAGGAGACATTTCTCGATCAGACATTTCTTGATGAGAAATTCCCTGAGGAGACATTTTTCGATCTGACATTTTTCGATCTGACATTTCTCGATCAGACATTTCTCGATCAGACATTTCTTGATGAGAAATTCCCTGAGGAGACATTTTTCGATCTGACATTTTTCGATCTGACATTTCTCGATCAGACATTTCTCGATCAGACATTTCTTGATGAGACATTCCTTGAGGAGACATTTCTCGATCAGACATTTCTTGATGAGACATTCCTTGAGGAGACATTTCTCGATCAGACATTTCTTGATGAGACATTCCTTGAGGAGACATTCCTCGATGACAAAAGATGCTCTTCAGTGTATGGTGGAGGGTAGAAGAAGACGAGGTGACAAGATGAAGACATGACTGAATAACATCAATGAATAGACAGCGTGTACACCTTCCAAACTCATCACGATGGTAGAAGATGGAGATGTATGGAGATCTTTCGCCATCACATGTCTCAATGTGACACCCCTACATCACATGTCTCAATGTGACACCCCTACATCACATGTCTCAATGTGACACCCCTACATCACATGTCTCAATGTGACACCCCTACATCACATGTCTCAATGTGACACCCCTACATCACATGTCTCAATGTGACACCCCTACATCACATGTCTCAATGTGACACCCCTACATCACATGTCTCAATGTGACACCCCTATGACCTTGACATGTTATGGATGTTATTATTATTATTATTATTATTATTATTATTATTACTATAGTTTTTCTTTATTCTCGACAAATCAAATAATACTTTTTATAGTTGCTTGTATATCATCAGTTGCCAAGGTATTCTGACCACACACCAACTAACCATGTCTACAATCATAATTCACACACCAACTAACCATGTCTACAATCATAATTCACACACCAACTAACCATGTCTACAATCATAATTCACACACCAACTAACCATGTCTACAATCATAATTCACACACCAACTAACCATGTCTACAATCATAATTCACACACCAACTAACCATGTCTACAATCATAATTCACACACCAATTAACCATGTCTAAAATCATAATTCACACAGCAATTAACCATGTCTAAAATCATAATTCACACAGCAACTAACCATGTCTAAAATCATAATTCACACAGCAACTAACCATGTCTAAAATCATAATTCACACACCAACTAACCATGTCTACAATCATAATTCACACACCAACTAACCATGTCTACAATCATAATTCACACACCAACTAACCATGTCTACAATCATAATTCACACACCAACTAACCATGTCTACAATCATAATTCACACACCAATTAACCATGTCTAAAATCATAATTCACACAGCAATTAACCATGTCTAAAATCATAATTCACACAGCAACTAACCATGTCTAAAATCATAATTCACACAGCAACTAACCATGTCTAAAATCATAATTCACACAGCAACTAACCATGTCTAAAATCATAATTTACACCTTTTCTTCTGTGAAATATACAACTATTAGATAACTTTATGATATCCCCACTCTTTTCCGTTAGCGGCTTTTCCCGTCTGAACTGTATCCATTGAGTTCAGGAGCTCGAGGATTGCCTACACCAAAGGGATAAATCCTCAGTGTCTGGGAACAGACCAATACTTAATATGCAATATTTAAGAAACATAGAAATAAGTAAGGAGTGCTGCAACAAAGTATATAACACACTAACAATATCAACAAAAACAGACGACGTTTCGAGTTAAACATCTTCACTGGGTCAAAAATAAACAAATGAATATTACAAAGAAACTTAATGTAATAGAGGAACAAAAGCAGATAATAAAAGGAGAGAAGGTGAGAGAAAGCGGAAGACACGTATAACAAAATCAGAAGAAAGGGTCAAAGAAAAAACAAATTAACGAGTATATTAATAGAAAAATCTAAGAAAAATCATTTTTTTAAAAAATGTTGGTGTAATATCCTATACAGGATGTATCAATTAACACAGTATTTTTTGGTTGTAATGATTTTCTTGAAGTTTGTTGCACGGTCGAGAGGTTAGAGCGTTAGTCTCACACCCGTGAGGTCCAGAGTTTGATACCCGGTAAGGAGTGGCTTCTTTCTGTCGGAGGGTAAATTAAAATACCCTGTACATGAAGTGACGATAGCCAGAGCATGCAGCCTTTATCACACACCTATTCAATCCCCTTGCTGCAATTTCCTAACGGGAAACATGCAGTATTTCACAGTTTTGACAGTGATTTTCGTGGCAGTATTACATTCTGTTGTTCAGTATTACGTTCAATAGTTCAGTATTACATTGAGTATTACGTTCAGTAGTTCAGTATTACGTTCAGTAGTTCAGTATTACGTTTAGTAGTTCAGTATTACCTTCAGTAGTTCAATATTACGTTCAGTAGTTCAGTATTACGTTCAGTAGTTCAGTATTACCTATAGTAGTTCAGTATTACGTTTAATAGTTCAGTATTACATCCAGTAGTTCAGTATTACGTTCAGTGGTTCATTATTGCGTTTAGTAGTTCAATCTTGCATGCCATTGCTTTCTCAACGGTCCGGATGAACAATTGTCTGAAGTGAGTATCGAACTCTGGCCTTGGCCGCCGCACTCTGCACCTCGCCGTCAAAAAGCCGGACAGGACAATCCACTAATCTGAAATGTTTTATCGAGTGGAGTTGAACTGAAAGACAGAATTAAATGATGCTTAAATAATGGTCAATCCAATACAGATCGTGAACAATCGAATACAGATGATGAACAACATTGAAAATAACAGTGGGTATTGCAGGAAGGGGAGGAAATAAACCATGTACAGTGGAATCTCCCCACCCCCGCTACTTACCCCTTCTCCACAACAAATATTGCCTACACCAATCGGAACGACTCCTGATGATGATGATATTAGCTTCTTAGGTTATCAAGTAAACTCTGTGCGCATAAATTCGAACAAACATGTATAAAAAAACAAAAAAAACCAATATTACATTTCCTGTTTGCCCGAGTGGCAACTATGTTATAAATAACCAAATGTCCGGATATCCGACAAGATGGCGAGTATTGCAGTAACAAAACCAAGAAGCGATACATACTATGTTAATGTAATATTGTTACTAGGTAATCTAACTACCAAACAGTAAAATCAATGTAAAAGAGAAATAATAAAGGTCCTTGTTGAACCGTAACGTAGAAAAAGTCATTGTTCCTTTGTTTTTGTGTTATTTCTCTTGAACATTGATTTTATTATTTGGTAGCTAGATTGTCTAATAACAATATACATATTTATTGGTTGCAAATTCATTCCATTTTTGTTTATGAATGTGAAGTCAATCATGATATTCTATCTTACTATTTATCTGTCAGTGTTCGTGCTTGAGCGAGTGTATATTGTGTGTATGTGTATGTGTGTGTGGGGGGTAACTTTGTTGTAAATGAGACAATGGGAGAGGGTTCTGGGATTGTTAACACGTGACCTTTGACAGCACTATAAAACCTCTGCACATAATTAATTGCCTCTTGATTCGTTACGTTTTTGATTATTTTCGGTTGTTCCGTTGGTCACTATTTATATACTTGCTGTCGCCTTGGCTATTTTTGGCATGCGACTCTATGTATATAATATTGACCAACAGAAACCACGACAATAATTTAAAAAAAGGAACGAATGGACATCTAATTAATTCTGTGAAACGGTCTTTCATTGCCGACGGTTATGGTTGATAGTTGTTGCCAAGAGGGGAGAGGGGATGCGTCATGTGACGTATTCTTTCCAGAACGTTGTCTTCCCAATGAACTCTCTGATTCCCTCTCTGTCTTGGGCTTGATTTTTCCAACGATATATTCATGTTATATTTAATGTTGTTAGTCCATCCTCTTCTTGGTCTGCCCTTTCTCCTCTCCCAGGTGCTCTATCCTCCATATGAGAGGGGATAGGCAGTACAAATTTACACACAATTTTTGATGCAATTAATACACAGAGTCAGATATTTTTCTAAAGTTCGATTCTATTGTTGCAACTCTGCTATATCAGTTCAGCTTATCGATTTTTTGGTCAAAGGTCGTGGTTTCGAAGCCATCTCGTACGACGTCTCGTTTACGAGGTGGACGAAGATCCCTGTGTCACATCATGAACTATGGCGTTACATATAGATTCTTGTATATTACATCTTGTAGCTATGGTGTTACATGGAGTTAAGTAGTACTCTCAGCAGGTGGCGTGAAGTTTTGTTGACAGGGACAAAGTGCATGTGAGGAAACCTAAATACAATATGGTCAGTCCTCTCCGTGATTCCAACCTTTCAAATTTGAGTTGTTAATTTTCAGTCTCGAACTCCGGCAGATTAGTAAGAGTAGGTAACTGATTGAACGAGACAATCACATAACGTATCTATGCGGTGGATGCCATTGCATTGTGGACTTCACGGACACGAGAAAGCATATCTCCTGGATAAGGAGCGTGCCGTTGGATCTAAGGGATGTTCCAATAACGTGCCATCAAATTAAACAGATGATACAAGCATTTAGAGAAAGCCAATTCTAGAAACAAGATGACTATCTAATTATTAGATTAGACCAAGTTGAACTTCTGCACAACCGACTCCGCAGTGACAAGTATGCAGAGTTCAAGATTGGCAACAAGGACATGCGTACATGTGAGCATGCACCTCAGACATTAAAGCATATTCTTCAGGAATGCCAGGAATATAAAATGAAGAGCTAGAAGTACACTGGCTCAGAGAAACAATACAAGGTAACTGCGTGAAACGTAACAACAATTAGACTTACGTAAAACACAGGTTTATATATCGTCTCAATGGGACACCATAGACTATATCTAACACTAGTGGGTAATGATGGGCAATGATGATCACATAAGAAATCATAAAAATTACAATACACAAAGTATTCGTCGTCTTTTAATGTTTTGTTTGTGTCTTGATAAAGACCTTTTGGTTGAAACGTTGAATATGATTTGTGTGAATATGATTTGTGTATTGTAATTTTTATGATTTCTTATGTGATCATCATTGCCCATCATTACCCACTAGTGTTAGATATAGTCTATGGTGTCCCATTGAGACGATATATAAACCTGTGTTTTACGTAAGTCTAATTGGCCCAGAGAAACAACAGTGGAAGAAATATAACTCTACGGATCTCTGTACAAGTTACATAACACAGTCACGTTTATAGAAGAGACAAAGAATCCGCCAATGGAACGAAAGAAGAAGAAGAAGAATCAAGATGTAGATGGGAATAACAGAATGCGTTATGCTACTGTTTACAGCTTGGCTGTGATATCTGTGACTTTCGTCCTGACACATCTCCGACTTTAGCATGGTTTTTGTGTCACTTTGGCCCTCTATGGGACATTCATCAACCCCAAAACATCCTTAGTCGCTTCATACGACATGATTTGCAGGTAACAGCGCTGCTATTCTTTTTTTCCTCTCTCGGGCCCCGTACGCTTTTAATTGTTGTAGTACATGTAATTAAATCGTAAAGTCAAATTACAAATTTAACATGAATCTCCCACCCTTGGTAACTTGTCAAAAACACTACAATGCAGCGTTGCCATGCCTGTTACACATTATTTGGATCATCAACTTCGCAGCGAACCATATGCATGGGAACATGCCACCATCTGTTTAATGCTTATGCCTTGTTCAGAAAGTACAGTTCAATCTCTGACATCCCCCATACATAATGTGTCAGAAATTATCTGATTTATGTGTGTTTATAGTGCCTGCCAAGTTCAACTCAGGCCTGTACCAGTGCATTCGTCAGATTCCCTCGTCAAATTATAGTCTTGAAGACTCATCTGTTCATCATTCAAAAATGACGATGTTCGAATTTTCCGGTAAATTCCATTGGCTGTCGACACAAAGCATGCAACAAAAGACCAATTAAAATAAGCAAACGTAAAATAGCGTCACTTTTGAAAGAAGGTAGCGGCAAGTCCACAGAAAGATATAATTAAGAAGGGACCTGTTAGATTCAACTATGTGCAAGTCTTAATGTATAAAGCCTTAATCATTATATGCAACTATGGCCATTATCACTGCCGGTCTATAGTGTTCCCACTGGAGCATAGTGTTACTCTCCACTAAAGTGTATATTTAGTCTATGTCGATAAGTCGATTTGTGATTGTCCCATGTTCTAAAGCCATTTCTTACTTCGTTCATTTCTTTCAAACCATCCATAAAGATTTCTTCCATGTTGGTATCTGTAACAATTCTTCCTTGTAGGTTTCTGTAACATTTCTTTCCTGTAGGTATCTGTAAGATTTCTTCCATGTAGTCTTATGTAACATTTCTTCTCTGTAAGGTTTTGTAACATTTCTTGCTTGTAGGTTTCAGTAATTGTAGATGTGTTTATATCAGAAACGAGCACTGAGATATGTCCACAACTAACCTCAACAATGATGGGGAGGCGTCAGGGAGTGGGGGGGGAGGGGTGGGGCTATAAAATTTCGAACTCTTTTGAACAAAAGTTGTCGTCATCAATACTATTTTTAAAACACTAATTAAAATGTTTGAATTTGAAAATTTTGTTTACAAATCTGAATAAAATATATATTTCTGTTTGCGCTTTTCTTATAAAAATATTTTTAGGGACGGCGAAGGGGTGAAAAATTATTAATAGCGTAGTTAAGCAGGGGGTCCCTAAATTTGTGACAAGTTTTTGACAAAGATTGTCCCTCAAATTTTGACAAGTTTTCGCCACGTTATCTCTATGTCAACAATTTGTGTTCAATTATATCTCCAACATTTACAAGCGTTTATTACTCTAGAAAGTTGACCAATATCTCTGTATATTTTCTTATATTACTGTGTATATTTTACCATCTTGTAGCACACATATCTACACACTTTCGGAAAGTATTGCTTTCAACGATAAAAATCTATTTGATATAAATCATATTTTGTCTGACAGCTTGGCCGCCCGTTCATCATCATCAGCATCAGGTAGCATATCATGGACAGGGTGTAGCAGTTATCACATTCTTTCGAAATTCCTGCCGTTCTTGAAACAATCTTCCAACTTCTGTGAGTTTAATATTTAGCTGATCGTTGATATCTTCTGTCCAATTTCTTCGTGGTCTACCTTTTTCTCGTTACCCTGACATCATCCCCTCCATTATATTGTTTTTCTAGGCTGTAATCAGTTACAACAGTTTGATATGAACAAATTGTAATTTTCTAGAGAGAACAGATAGAGAGAACGCATAGAGAGAACGCATAGAGAGAACACATAGAGAGAACGCATAGAGAGAACACATAGAGAGTACGCATAAAGCCAATTTACTTGTAATTCTCTGAGAATATCCCTAATAGTCATCTTGTTTTACCCATAGTTTGTGAGAAAAGTAAAACTTGCTCATTTAGTAACCACCCGAAGATCAAGGGAAGAAGAAGAAGAAGAAGAGAGAGAGAGAGAGAGAGAGGAAGACAAAGACATAAATTTGTGGATGGATTGTCACTGTGGCACAAAAAGATATCACCAACTGAACTTATTAACACAAGAGACAGAGAGTTGTGGAGAAGCATTATCGCCTATGCCAATCGGCATGGAACTTGGTTGAGTATGATAATTCTTCAGTAACATTTTGTTTCACATGCTGCAGTTCTGCATCTCACATTATTGGTGATTGCTCATGATCACATCCATATATGGTAACTGGGAACATGTAGGCACTAATGGAAATTTGTTGTGTTATTTTGCTGCAACCCAGCCGTATGTTTTTTATGTGAATCATTTAATTTGACGCAATGGCCAACATCCATCTGACTTCTTCATAACAATATCGGTTGCTGTTTATAATGGAACCAACGTATTCAAAAATAATAACATTTGTTATATTCGAAATTGTACAAGTATTTCCATTAGTGTTGTATCTGAAATCGAACTGCGCAAATTCAACTCAAATCTTGTTTCTATGACGCAATGATAAAAATTCCTAATTGTCTTACTATGATAATCGTGCAATATTGCTGAGTAACAAAAAATAGATATTGGCTCCAGCTTTCAGGAAATTGTCGATCTTTCTCAGAATGTTAACAAGAAGAAATTATAAATGTTAACAGTTTATTATAGATGTTAATTAAAGTGTATGCAGTTTTTAGAAACTTACAGAACTTGAGCATCATGTAGAATATTGAAGACTGTGGTATGCTAACTTTGGAAATGATCACGGCAGACTGCAGTAAAACTGTCTACCATACTGAAATAGAAAATAATATTATAATTTTTTAAACATTGAGTTTTATGAATAAATACATAGAATAAACGTTTCGACCGGAGGGGTTTTATAAAGATAAAAACTGTGTTTGTGCTTGTTTGTCGTTATCTTGATACAGGTCTTGTAGTTGAAGAGGTGATCACAGAAACTTAATGGTCACGGACCTCTCTAGGGGACCACAGAAATGTAACTATTGTGATATTTCAGAAGATATATATAGTATCAAACATCGATAAAAGTTGAGGAACTTTATAAGTTGTAAATAGAGGGGTTGGGGAGGGGAAACAAAAAAAAGGGTGCAAGAAAAGTGCCCACTGGTAAAATGGTTGAGAATCATTGCTGTAGAGCAGGGATTCTAAAAGTGGGCGACAGGGAATCATTGATGTATAGCAGGGATTCTAAAAGTGGGCGACAGAGAATCATTGCTGTAGAAAAGGATTTCTTTAAGTAGGCGACATCGCCTCCAGGGAATACTACATTGTAAGTACAAGAAGAACAACAAGATCGTGACATTATATTTATAGAAATTAGGGTATAACGAAAGCATGGATCATACTATGATTATTTAGAGCATTGGCACGCGTCTGCTGTCGCTATTTCTTTGCCTGCACATGAGAAGACAACACGTGAATTAGTTAATTTCTGCTATTGTGTTTAAATGTAGGCCATATATATATATATATCACTGTTTGCTGTCTTCGCATTAGTAATTGATTTATAAAGTTTACTTTAGAATAGAGGAATAGTAATGTAAAAGTTATAAGACTGTAGTACGGGGTGGAACATGATGATGATAATGACAAAATAACTGTGAACAGGCAGCTTTTAACATCACATATCCTTTGTGACATAAGTACAGGGTTTTTTTAATTTGTGTGATTGTGTGATTGTGTGATTGTGTGATTGTGTGATTGTGTGATTGAGGTCACAACAGGACTCAAGTGAGATTGTCTCCAAGTCATGATTGTGTAAGGGAGGTTTATGGGTGCATTTTTAGTCTTCAAAGGGAGGCATTTCAGCGTGTCAGTATCCCAGAATTCAGTGTGCCAGTATCCCAGAATTCAGTGTGCGAATATCCCAGAATTCAATGTGCCAGTATCCCAGAATTCAGCGTGACAGTATCCCAGAATTCAGTGTGCCAATATCCTAGAATTTAGTGTGCCAATATCCCAGAATTCAATGTGCCAGTATCCCAGAGTTCAGCGTGCCAGTATCCCAGAATTCTGTGTAACAGTATCCTAGAATTCAGTGTGCCAGTATCCCAGAATTCAGTGTGCCAGTATCCCAGAATTAAGTGTGACAGTATACCAGAATTAAGTGTGCCAGTATCCCAGAATTCAGTGTGTCAGTATCCGACAATTCAGTGTGTCAGTATCCCAGAATTCAGTGTGTCAGTATCCCAGAATTCAGTCTGTCAGTATCCCAGAATTCAGCATGTCAATATCCCAGAATTGCCACATATTGCCAAGATCATAGCACCCACTTCTGTGACAATATCCTTCTTCTGTCAGACTGTTGATCGGTCCACACTGATGACAGATCTAGTGTTCTCCGTTGTATCATTGTGCCGAAGAAGGACAAAGGTGCAATGTGCGCTGGACTGTATTTCTTTGTCATCCATGAGGTATATTTGATAGAAGACAAAACATAAGAGATCGAGACAAGATGTGACAATTATTTTTTCCACAGGTGAGAGGCTGCATAACCCCAACTTTTCTTAGTCGCCTCCTGGAAAGAAAACCGTTGCCCTATTCCTTGTACCATTAACTAGAATTTGTGGCTCCGGTTGCCACACGGATGAAGGTTAGGGTATAAATAATATAAGTGAGTTTAATATCTGTAAGAAGTGGGGGCAATACGCTTAAACGTTTGAAAAGCACTGACTTACATCTTATGAAAGTAAGGATTAGGCACGCGATTTATAATATGTGTAAAAGAAAATTAAACTCATGTGTGCTCTAAATGTGTGCTACTGATGTGTGTTACGAAGTGTGCTACTGATGAGTGCTACTGTTCTTTTCTCCTGAAATTTCTCCTGAAATTTCTCCTGATGTGTGCTTCTGTTGTTTTCTCCTGATGTGTGCTCCTGTTGTTTTTTATGAAATTTCTCCTGATGAGTGCTCCTGTTGTTTTTTCTGAAATTTCTCCCGATGTGTGCTCCTGTTGTTTTTTTATGAAATTTCTCCCGATGTGTGCTCCTGTTGTTTTCTCCTGATGTGTGCTCCTGTTGTTTTTTATGAAATTTCTCCTGATGAGTGCTCCTGTTGTTTTTTCTGAAATTTCTCCCGATGTGTGCTCCTGTTGTTTTTTTTATGAAATTTCTCCTGATAAGTGCTTCTATTGTTTTTTTCTTCTGAAATTTCGCCTGATGAGTGCTCCTGTTGTTTTCTCCTGATGTGTCTCCTGTTGTTTTTTCTGAAATTTCTCCCGATGTGTGCTCCTGTTGTTTTTTTATGAAATTTCTCCCGATGTGTGCTCCTGTTGTTTTCTCCTGATGTGTGCTCCTGTTGTTTTTTTTATGAAATTTCTCCTGATGAGTGCTTCTATTGTTTTTTTCTTCTGAAATTTCGCCTGATGAGTGCTCCTGTTGTTTTCTCCTGATGTGTCTCCTGATCTTCTCTCATGATATTTATCCTGAAGTGTGCTCTTGATATGTTCTCCTGTTTGATCCGATATGTGCTGCCGGTGATTGCTTCTGTTATTTTCTCCTGTCATTTCTCCTAATGAGTGCTTCCTATGTGCGCATCTGATGTGTGCTCCTGATATGTTCTCCTTATATTTCTCCTGGTGTCTGCTCCTAATGTTTTCTCCTGATATTTCTCCTGATATGTTCATCTGATGTGTTCTCATGAACTATGAACTGCTATGTTCTCCTGAACTATGAACTGATGTGTTCTCCTGAACTATGAACTGATGTGTTATCCTGAACTATGAACTGATGTGTTCTCCTGAACTATGAACTGATGTGTTCTCCTGAACTATGAACTGATGTGTTCTCCTGAACTATGAACTGATGTGTTCTGAACTGTTATGAACACAATCATCTATTAAATATATTTGATGATATTACAATTTCTTATCACGATTATTAGCATCAAAACATCTATCTATCAACTAAATGGACACCAACCTCTTCTCGTCAGGATGTTCACATGCGTCTATTACACACATTGCACCGGTGTGAACAGGTGAATCTGTGTTATACACACGGCAGCAGGGTTATACATATTTAAAAATTCATTATATCATGTGTATGAAGTATATCTTTAGCAGAAAACGACCAAGAAGTCTGTGCAGAAGTGATAACATTTATTTTGGTTTTCCTGTAAACACTTTGTATTTCTGAGAAAACTAGCACAGTGATTGCTGTGTACCACGTCACATCACGCAACTCCGCAGTTACGAACGTAATGATGATGATTAGTTGATTTTCATTCTTGAATAGCTACCAGCATCACTGCATAAGGTGCATTCCCATAAATTCCATTATCCCAACTACGAACTGCTGAACTACGAACTGCTGACCTGCAGCAAGATCGATAATGCATACTTGCTGCAGCAAAACTGAAACCCAACAGGCGAAGCTTGGAATAGGATAATTTTGGTTAATCACTGGTAGCACACATAATAGCATACACAAATCGACGTTTCGACTACAAGGCAAAAGGCTACGTGTCTTTTGGTCGAAACGTCAATTTGAGTATGTTATTATGTGTATCACCGTTAACTAAATGTATGACAGATAACTGTCGCTATTCTTTACTACCCTTTTGGACCCCCTCCAACACAAGTGAAGTAAAGGGCATCCTGCGTAACACATATATTGTTTCAGGATATATATATACATACACACACAGTCAAATCCCATTATAACATATATGTCCGTACCGACAAAATGTGTATGTAATAACAGAAATTCGTTATATAGTGTAACTGCAGAATCCACAATAAAACTAGCTAAAATATAGATTACTTGTCTATGTCGAATCCACGGAGTAACAATAAGAGACAGAATCAGAAACGAAAATATTAAAAGACTGCATATAACAAACAAAATGCCAATTCTGGGTTACATCAGAAGACAACAGATTAAGTGGATTTTGCATGCTTCCAGACTACCATCAGACAGTGCCCCTCGAAAAGCAGTACTATACAGACACGATGGATACAAAACCAGGGGCAGACCTTGCAAACAATGAATTACATAAATAAAAGAGTCAACGAAACAAACATATATGAAGCACACAAAAAAGCCATCTCCAGAGAACTCTTCTACTCCTGACGCTGCAAGGCATAAAGTGGTATAAAGCGAAAAGAAGAAAGACGTTTTCAAATTAACCAACATGTATTCTTTCACCGATGGTCACGCTTCACATGTATTAGCTATTACAAGCTGCTTTCTTAACAGGGTTGCCAGGATTTGGTTATTTCCTGGCCAAATTTTGCCATTTTAAGTATCACTGGCAATGACATTTAAGTTTAGTATTTTTTTTATATATATTGTCCATTGTCTTATCCCGGTTTCCACAATTTCCGTTAAGCGTATGGGTGGCAGTCTCAGCTGTTGTGTCCAGCTCAGATGTGTCGCATTGATTGCGTTGGGTTATATTTTTTTTTCAATGTTTATTTTTCAAGGCTATATTGATTTTTTTTTTATGTTTATGATTTTTTTGTACCTACCTGTAACTGTAAATCCCGATATTATGTTGTTATATGCTCGTATTGGTATTTGGTTTGTGTTCATTCTATTAAAGTACCTAACCACTTTACTTGCTGTCTTTCGATATGTTCAATACATGATATTATACTTACTCTTTTTCTAATTACTTCATTTCTTATTTGATCTAGTTTAGTAACCGTTGCAGCTTCTCACAGACACGTCAGTTCACATTTAACGATTTTCCTTTGCTGCGAGACTGTTGAAGGCCGTGCTCGACATTGGTAGCAGAGTTTTTGCTGGTATAAACATTTTAAATATTATCTGTCTTTTGATTTCCATCTCGGTCTTTGGGTGAAGAAGTACTGGTGAAAGTTGGTAAGTCATTGTTGTTGCTTTCTGACACCTTGGTACATTTCTATATCTAGTCTTCCATATTCGGAGGAAAAATGTCCAGATATTTAAATTCTTTGAATCGTTTAATTTAAAAAAAAACAACACAATTGGTAAATTTTAAAACGTATTAAAAGCTAAATTTGTTCAATTTTACCTGAATTATTCTTAGTAACAAAATATAAAATTTCTTTAGTTTGGCAACACTGCTTCTGAATGTCGTTTACAACGAGACTTCCCATTTTTATATTGACATTTCATTTATTCTTGAATCTGTTTTATTTTAACTTACGCCGTTTCTTGAAGACGTTTCAGGAAGATAGGACGATCTGGTCATGTGCCAATAGCGCTGCAGTTACGATATATTTTTATCTAGCTAATCTAATAATATCTCCTCTCTGTAAATAACCGAAAAAAAGACACCTGACAAGACGCAAGACTTAAACAACAATGCAGAGGTCAAAGAGTATAACGAAAATATGGCAGAGCATCTGAAAAATAAACAATATTAGACATGCTTCGGACATATTTTTCTGTTTTATTAAAAAATTGTGCAAATGAATCATGTGCCAAAATCAACAATTTACATAAGAAAATATAATATTTGAAAATACATTGTTTGAGAAGAAATTTTTGTGAGCGTTTTTTCTAAAACTTCCAATGGATCTTCCTTGCTGCAGGGCAACGATCCTACTAAATTTCCAGCAGAATGTAGTCCAGAGGACGTCACTGCTTTGTGTCACCGTATATTTGCTTCATTCTACAACATATCCGACTTCGGCGTAGTAGCTAAATCGTTGAATTGTTTTACCACTTTCATCTAACTGTGGACGTCTGAAGCCATATCGCTAGTAGGGGAAGTGGTATGAGATACCTGGTTTCCGTATTGCACACTCTGGACACACGCTGAAAGTTAACCACAGTCAATCATGCTTGACCTGAATTCTCTAAAACAGAATGAATAATGAATTGTAGTTCTGCAAGTTTCTAGTGTTGGATACAATATAATAAGATCATTTACTCCAAATATTGAACGTTGGAATCATTAAACGTCACTGTGTGTGTTAGGAAAAAATAGTAATGGAAGTAATGAATAATAATGATTATAGGAGAAACGTGATGGGGCAGACTGAGAAGAAGACTTTAGATGAAGTATAAAATATTGTTATTGCGAAATAAAAAGAGGCTCAAATGGGGTAGAATACACGTCATTGTAATATATTCGTTGCAATGGGACTCATTGTAAAAGAATTCATTGCAACATGTTTCATTGCGATAGAATTAATTTCAATAAGATCCATTGCAATATGATTGATTGCAATAGGATTTCTCTATATGTGTATCTCAGGAGGTACATAACACCTGCCAAGTATAACACCCAGGTTCAATCAATATTCAAAATCTTTTGCTAAATATGACAATAACGACGCTATATAACGAACACATTTTATCAGGTGTCATACGTGTACAGCTAGTTTTGTGACAGGTAACATTGAATAGAAAAAAATCAAATTGTGACAGGTAACATGGAAAAGAAAAACATCCAATTGTGACAGGTAAAATTGAACAGAAATACATCAAGTTGTTACATGTAAAATTGAACAGAAATACATCAAAATGTGACAGGTAAAATTGAACAGAAATACATCAAGTTGTTACAGGTAAAATTGAACAGAAATACATCAAAATGTGACAAGTAACATTGAATAGAAAAACATCAAATTGTGACAGGTAACATGGAACAGAAAAACATCCAATTGTGACAGGTAAAATTGAACAGAAATACATCAAGTTGTTACAGGTAAAATTGAACAGAAATACATAAAAATGTGACAAGTAACATGGAACAGAAAAACCTCAAATTGTGACAGGTAACTTTGAATAGAAAAACATCAAACTGTAAAAGGTAACATTGAACAGAAAAAATATCAAATTGATTGTGAGAATACATTATTATATAAAAAGTCGTACACCACGCCATGATGTTCGCCACATCAGTCATGATGTGCGTCACGTAACGCTATGATGTGTGACAGACCACGCCATGATGTGCGTCACGTAACGCCATGATGTGTGACACACCACGCCATGATAAACGCCATTCCATGATGTGCGCCACGTCATGATGTGTACCACGCCACGTCATGCTGTGCGCTACGCCACGTCATGATGCGTAGAAGACATATTATGGTGTTTAGCGATGAGATGAATGAAACTGGTTTCAAAAGTTGGATTTAGGAATTCATATTCCGAGGAAGTATTTGGAACAATTGTACTCATAGTCACGTTAACAATGCATGATTTGTTGGGACGATGTCTCAACTGTAGTGGAAAATATGGAGTCATGCTTGAAATTTAAAATTTGGAAATTTGAAGTCTATTACTGTTGGGAGTTCTAAGTGAGACATTTTAAATCTGTTACCCTGGGGACTTCTAAGTGAGAAATAAGACTCACAATGAACTAGTATCTTAATGAAACATGTTGAACTTATTCTACGAAATAAATAATAGGTAGGAAGTAAATCTTGACGAATCAGAACAAGAAAAGGTTACAAACAGCAATAAAATTCTACAACAATAATTTTAAAAAACCAAGGATTTATATCACACATGAACTTAGAATGAATGAAAACAGACTGCCAGTACACGCATTAAAATGGTACTAGATGGTAAAAAAATTTAGAAAAACCAAGATATATTCCTCGCAGAACATCGATCACAGAGGGTATGACTATGTGTCTCAATAACATACAAGAATTGCACACAGTAGCAGCACATTGCTTGAACTGGAGAACTCTAGAATTACACACAGTAGCTTCACATCGCTCGAACTGGAGAACTCTAGAATTACACACAGTAGCATCACATCGCTCGAACTGGAGAACTCTAGAATTACACACAGTAGCATCACATCTTTCGAACTGGAGAACTCTAGAATTACACACAGTAGCATCACATCGCTCGAACTGGAGAACTCTAGAATTACACACAGTAGCATCACACCGCTCGAACTGGAGAACTCTGGTTTCTACATTGTGTACGGTATTCGGCGCTGAAGGAACAAAAATAGACAGACGAACAGACAGACAGATAGATAGACAGATATACAAACAGATATACAGACGAACAGACAGATAGATAGACAGACATACAGAGAGATAGACAGACAGGCAGACATACAGACGAACAGATAGATAGACAGACAGACAGCCAGTCAGACATACAGACAAATAGATAGATAGATAGATAGATAGATAGATAGATAGATAGATAGATAGATAGATAGATAGATAGATAGATAGATTGATTGATTGATTGATTGATATAATTTAGAGGCGGTAGAGATGTTTTGATTTCCAATTGAACAAAACATATCGTTGTAATCGTCAACACAGTCTAAGAAAATGGACACAAGTTTGCTTTGGGATAGTAAAGGAGGCAAGCGTGATGCCATATCCCTCTAGGCATGACGATGGCAAATAACAAATACGAGAATTATATGGTATTTCTTAATACTGCTAAATAGGTAGAAAAGAGTTCGTTTCTGTTTTTTCATTGAAGATGTGGTACAGACTGGTGAGGCCACGGTTAAACGTAATTAAGATATCTTGAAATATGTTAAATAAAAAAAAAAGAGGTCATACTTATCAGAAGAAAAAAACCGGATAATTTGGACACATCATGAGAAGAGGAAAGATAGATCACATCGTGACAACAAGCAATTTGAAGAGCAAGAGAGGCAGGAAAAGGCAAGAGAGACGTTGCCGGAGAGTTTGACATCGTGGAGTATCGTTATCTAAAATAGATCGACAGTACACGAGACAGAAGACTTAGTCAAGACAGGATAACCAACACCACACGGCGTGGACTATACGTGATACGAGGGATGAAATTACGAGGAAGATCGAAATGTAGCAGGTGATATAACAAATAATCCGCTGCGTGAAATTGATGAGAAATGTAGGTCTTGTTTCTAGAAGTTGTTGGTTTCAATTGTTCTTTGTCACCGTTTGTGATGTTGTCAAGAAGTTAACATCTAATAGGATAAAATCTGGTGAAGTATACAGATATTTGATGTGAAGTCGTGTGAAGTAGGTAGATATTTGATGTGAAGTTTTGTTAAGTGGACAGTGATTTGATGTAAAGTCTTGTGAAGTGGGTAGATATGTGATGTGAAGTTTTGTTAAGTGGGCAGATATTTGATGTGAAGTCTTGGGAAGTGGGCAGATATTTGATGGGAAGTCTTGTTAAGTGGGTAGTGATGTGATGTGAGGTCTTGTGAAGTGAGCAGATATTTGATGTCAGGTCTTGTGAAGTGGGCAGATATTTGATGTGAAGTCTTGTGAAGTGGGTAGATATTTGATGTGAAGTTTTGTTAAGTGGACAGTGATTTGATGTAAAGTCTTGTGAAGTGGGTAGATATGTGATGTGAAGTTTTGTTAAGTGGGCAGATATTTGATGTGAAGTCTTGGGAAGTGGGCAGATATTTGATGGGAAGTCTTGTTAAGTGGGTAGTGATTTGATGTGAGGTCTTGTGAAGTGAGCAGATATTTGATGTCAGGTCTTGTGAAGTGGGCAGATATTTGATGTGAAGTCTTGTGAAGTGGACAGTGATTTGATGTGAAGTCTTGTGAAATGGGTAGATGTTTGATGTGAAGTTTTGTTAAGTGGACAGTGATTTGATGTAAAGTCTTGTGAAGTGGATAGTGATTTGATGTGAGGTCTTGTGAAGTGAGCAGATATTTGATGTCAGGTCTTGTGAAGTGGGCAGATATTTGATGTGAAGTCTTGTGAAGTGGGTAGATATTTGATGTGACGTTTTGTGAAGTGGGCAGATATTTGATGTGACGTTTTGTGAAGTGGGTAGATATTTGATGTGACGTTTTGTGAAGTGGGCAGATATTTGATGTGACGTTTTGTGAAGTGGGCAGATATTTGATGTGACGTTTTGTGACGTGGACAGATATTTCATGTGACGTTATGTAAAGTGGGCAGATATTTGATGTGACGTTATGTAAAGTGGGCAGATATTTGATGTGACGTTTTGTGAAGTGGGCAGATATTTGATGTGACGTTTTGTGAAGTGGGCAGATATTTGATGTGACGTTTTGTGAAGTGGGTAGATATTTGATGTGACGTTTTGTGAAGTGGGCAGATATTTGATGTGAAGTCTTTGATTGTGTCTTATAGCATCGTTGAGACTATTCAATATTATTGGGTGTTATTAGGTGTGCGACTAATAGAACTGGGAGTCTATTGTGATCAATAGTAGTAAAATGCTGCGGTACATTACAAGGCAATGTGTCCACACTTTTAACGAAACAAGCCATACGTTATTTAACGAAACGAATATTTGCTAAAGGCGCATACAACTCAGCATTCATCGATCTCGGCGCAACGCACTGAGAGACCCCCCCCCCATCCTATCACATGGAAGACCTATGGGGGAAGGGAGCTCTCGTGCGTTGCGCGCAATTCGAATGTTCGGTTACAGACGTTGCATTCATATTTACAATTCAGCACTCGTCCATGTTTACAATTCATTCTAGTTCATATTTACAATTCAGCCTAGTTCATATTTACATTTCAGCCTAGACCATGTTTACTAAATTCAGAATAGCTCACATTTACAGGATCGAATCTATTTCAGACTTATCAAATTATAAGCTCATGTCGAGTTCTAGCAAGTAAACAAAAATGTCTGTTTCGAAATGGAAATCGTCTAGTAACTTCAAAGCAAAAACAGATGAAAGAAGAGAAGAGAAAAATAATTCCTTCTTTTAACGTAATCGCTATCAGAAACTGCAGAGCTAAGGTTCTGTAACTTGGCACTCTTAACTCTAGCAATCAAGGAATTATCAAAGAAAAATTAAGGTGAAAATTTGATTACTGTAAACCAATTTAGCAGTCGGAAAACGGGATTTTCCGAAGATAGAATTTCTGATCTGCAACACAGAAGGCAGGATAAATCAGGGAACAGATTTGTTTTTTGTTTTTTTGTTCTTTAAAAAAAATTGGAGATTTTTTGAACCTCAAAAAACTGCTTTTACTTTAGTTCGGTTGTGGGAAATACATAAATAAGTTACTTAATCATGAAAGCCTATTGCTGTAAAATTTCAATTTTCACATACATTTTATTTAAACAAATTGTTAGTTTTATGTTATTATATTCACATTTCAGTCTTCCACGGAGAACTGATCTTCAACCGAAATCTATTCTCTTATTTTAATGTATTTTATTTAATAGTTACCGTCTTGCCTTACTGAATTTTTACATTGACTTTCTATGTTTTATATAATATTTATATATCTATGTTATATATTAATAATTCCATGAACAGATTTCAGATGAAGACAACGTTCTGGACAGAATATATCACTTGATATATACGCAAACGGCATTATTATTGTGATAAATACTTCCTACCTATCTATATATCTATCTTTCTATCTATATATCTATATATCTATCTTTATTTCTATCCCTATATTTTCTGTTCTCTGTTTTAGCTGTAAGGCGTCTTTTCTTTCTATTTTTATTTTTATACCTCTGAATGCCTTGCAGCATTAGGAGGTAGAAGATTTCTCTGGAGATGGCTTTTTTGTGTTCTTCGTATATGTCTGTTTTCATTGACTTTTTTTATTTCTGTAATTCATCGTATACGAGGTCCGTCTCTGACTTTGTGTCCATCGTGTCTGTAGAATAATGTAAGGTGTCGCAGGATTGAATTAGGATTGGTTTTCGTGTTATGTAACGTTTGCTCTCTTGATATGTAGTAATATTGTGACGTATTAGAACGTTGACACTCTTATTTCTAAAAAGGATTAGCTCTATGAGTGGTACTATCAGCCGGCGATTTGCCGCTTCGTTGAGAGGGATGGAGCACGTATGGGTAACCCGAGTACAATTACGTCAATTCTATTAATCTTTTCAACTTCTTCAATCTTTCTGGTTTTACGGAAAGCAGCTGTTGAAATAATTGAATAGGGTTCACCATAAAACGAAGCATTCAATGCGAAGTGTAAAGTCAATCCGTTTAAATCTCACGTGCATTCGAAAGTAGTCAGATTATTCCGAGAAACACGATTCAGCAAATGCTAATTGACAACTTCTTATTGTTCTATTCTATGTGTGATCCATCACTTTTGAACGTTAATTGTTTGTTGAATACCTTAAAGATGTTTCGTAAATGGACTCATAAATGTGTTTTGTTTGGATTAATTTTATTGAAGGTGAATTGGCATTCATATGTTTGAAAATCTGGACAGTATAAGATTTGACGTTTTTGTGAGTCTGGCTTTGTGGTAGTGTAGTACAAAGCGTCTGTGACGGCCAAGATAGCGGGTTCGAATCCCGAAGCAGGAATTTTTCACCCGTACCGTTCAGAAACCAATGACAAACTACTAAACGTAATTTATATTGCCTAGAAAATCACTAAAGCCACAAAATGATGGATTGATGGCTACATTCTGAATAGAATATGATACTAACTTTAAAAAAAACATTTTGTGAGTCCTCATGTTTCTGGTTTTCCGGTTCCGGTTCAAGATGAAAGTAGCTGTGTTCTTCGTACTTGCTATGGTCGGTTTATCTGTGTCCTAATAAGCACAATCGTAAAACCCCCATTATTCTTGAAACAAGCAACAGACAGCTTCAAACTAAACAGCTTCGAAAACAAATATCTTCGCAAACTGATGAACATAAAAAGGAACGACTTCGTCACAAATAGTGATCTAAGAGACCACGAAACAACACCAAGAGTACGTTTCAAACATCATAAGAAAATGAAGATGGAAATACCTTGGTCACGTTTTACGACTAGATGTAAACAGAATAAACCAACAAGCCCTTATGTGGTCACCTGAGGGTAAAAGAAAAAGAGGAAGACCTAAAACAACCCTTAAAAACACCATTCTTAAAGAAGGGAAATTAATAGACTGTAAGACCATCTAGGAACTAGAGCTGCAAGCAGCGGACTGCATCATATGGAGAACCAAAACCTCTGCCCTATGTGTTGCTTGCGGCACGAAAGGAACAAACATGTTTCTGAATGGTACGATCCATGCTCTGAAAAAAGAAAATGTTACGTCGAGAAGAGCAATGAAGAAGTTCTGGAGACAATGGGAAAACACTTTTACCTCTCGGTCTGTTTTTGTCTCTTTCAAATTACATGAAGTGTTCTACTCTGTTCAATGCCCACATTACTCTGACCATGCCAGAGTGAACGATCAAGGGATGTGGTTCCCCAAGAGCATTGATCAATCCTGCACTGCCTGAAAGAGTTGTTCAACTAGTCATCTTTGAAACTCTTTTTCTGATCTCCATTTGAATGCTTACCGTCACAAAGTTCACATTAGAACAGTCTTTTTATAGACGTTAGTCTGGTATAATAATAATAATAATAATAATAATAATAATAACAATAACAACTACAATAATAATAATAATAATAATAATAATAATAATAATAATAATAATAACAATAACAACTACAATAATAATATTAATAATAATAATAATAGTAATAACAATGATAATAATAAGACACATAACTGTCAGTGTCGTAGAGGTGTCTCACAGGAGACAGAACAAAAAGCTATCCAAACATCTCTAACCTCATCCATAGGAGAAGTGTTGAAAAATTCACACCCAGGCCATTACTTAATGTTATAAACCCAGGATTTTCTGTATCCCCTCTTCTCCTTCCAGCCTCGACTGTTCCTTATAAAATAATTTTAGAAAGTGGTTTATATGACATGCTGATGACTTGTCCCATAAACTTGAGACCTGATAAATACGGCATATATGACTTCTATCTGTGTCTTATCGAGGGTCTCCGTGTCAGGAATGTTATCCTGCCATCTCACACCTCGAAACTTTCTCAAGTCATACTGGGAACAAGAGGTTCAATCAATGGGATGCTGTAAGCTCATGGCTATCGTACCTCATATTACTTGGCGGTTTATCTATGACCATTATAAGATTTACGTATGAACCGTGGTTAGAGAACATTATATGTGGTTCCTGGTTAGAGAACATTATATGTGGTTCCTGGTTAGATGAAAGTATCTGGGTCGTGAATAGAGGAAAGTGTGTAAATCGTAGATGGGGTAAAGTGTATGGGTCGTGGATGGAGGAAAGTGTGTGGGTCGTGGATGGAGGAAAGTGTGTGGGTCGTGGATGGAAGAAAGTGTGGGTCGTGGATGGAGGAAAGTGTGTGGGTCGTGGATGGAGGAAAGTGTGTGGGTCGTGGATGGAGGAAAGTATGTGGGTCGTGGATGGAAGAAAGTGTGGGTCGTGGATGGAGGAAAGTGTGTGGGTCGTGGATGGAGGAAAGTGTGTGGGTCGTGGATGGAGGAAAGTGTGTGGGTCGTGGATGGTGGAAAGTATGTGGGTCGTGGATGGAAGAAAGTGTGGGTCGTGGATGGAGGAAAGTGTGTGGGTCGTGGATGGAGGAAAGTGTGTGGGTCGTGGATGGAGGAAAGTGTGTGGGTCGTGGATGGAGGAAAGTGTGTGGGTCGTGGATGGAGGAAAGTGTGTGGGTCGTGGATGGAAGAAAGTGTGTGGGTCGTGGATGGAAGAAAGTGTGTGGGTCGTGGATGGAGGAAAGTGTGTGGGTCGTGGATGGAGGAAAGTGTGTGGGTCGTGGATGGAGGAAAGTGTGTGGGTCGTGGATGGAGGAAAGTGTGTGGGTCGTGGATGGAGGAAAGTGTGTTGGTCGTGGATGGAGGAAAGTGTGTGGGTCGTGGATGGAAGAAAGTGTGGGTCGTGGATGGAGGAAAGTGTGTGGGTCGTGGATGGAAGAAAGTGTGGGTCGTGGATGGAGGAAAGTGTGTGGGTCGTGGATGGAGGAAAGTGTGTGGGTCGTGGATGGAGGAAAGTGTGTGGGTCGTGGATGGAAGAAAGTGTGGGTCGTGGATGGAGGAAAGTGTGTGGGTCGTGGATGGAGGAAAGTGTGTGGGTCGTGGATGGAAAAAAGTGTGTGGGTCGTGGATGGAGGAAAGTGTGTGGGTCGTGGAAGGAGGAAAGTGTGTGGGTCGTGGATGGAAGAAAGTGTGGGTCGTGGATGGAGGAAAGTGTGTGGGTCGTGGATGGAGGAAAGTGTGTGGGTCGTGGATGGAGGAAAGTGTGTGGGTCGTGGATGGAGGAAAGTGTGTGGGTCGTGGATGGAGGAAAGTGTGTGGATCGTGGATGGAAGAAAGTGTGTGGGTCGTGGATGGAAGAAAGTGTGTGGGTCGTGGATGGAGGAAATTGTGTGGGTCGTGGATGGAGGAAAGTGTGTGGGTCGTGGATGGAGGAAAGTGTGTGGGTCGTGGATGGAGGAAAGTGTGTGGGTCGTGGATGGAGGAAAGTGTGTGGGTCGTGGATGGAGGAAAGTGTGTGGGTCGTGGATGGAGGAAAGTGTGTGGGTCGTGGATGGAGGAATGTGTGTGGGTCGTGGATGGAGGAAAGTGTGTGGGTCGTGGATGGAGGAAAGTATGTGGGTCGTGGATGGAAGAAAGTGTGGGTCGTGGATGGAGGAAAGTGTGTGGGTCGTGGATGGAGGAAAGTGTGTGGGTCGTGGATGGAGGAAAGTGTGTGGGTCGTGGATGGAGGAAAGTGTGTGGGTCGTGGATGGAAGAAAGTGTGGATCGTGGATGGAGGAAAGTGTGTGGGTCGTGGATGGAGGAAAGTGTGTGGGTCGTGGATGGAGGAAAGTGTGTGGGTCGTGGATGGAGGAAAGTGTGTGGGTCGTGGATGGAAGAAAGTGTGTGGGTCGTGGATGGAAGAAAGTGTGTGGGTCGTGGATGGAGGAAAGTATGTGGGTCGTGGATGGAAGAAAGTGTGTGGGTCGTGGATGGAGGAAAGTGTGTGGGTCGTGGATGGAAGAAAGTGTGTGGGTCGTGGATGGAGGAAAGTATGTGGGTCGTGGATGGAGGAAAGTGTGTGGGTCGTGGATGGAGGAAAGTGTGTGGGTCGTGGATGGAAGAAAGTGTGTGGGTCGTGGATGGAAGAAAGTATGTGGGTCGTGGATGGAAGAAAGTGTGTGGGTCGTGGATGGAGGAAAGTATTTGTCGTATATAGATGTTTGTTGTGCATAGAAGAAAGTGTGTGTGTTATGGATAGCAGAAAGAATTTGTTTAGGTCGTGGATGGGAGTAATGGATATGGGTTGTAGATAAAGTACATGGATCATGGATGACATAGTCATATGTGCCGAGAATAAAGCGAGTCTATAAATTGTGAATACTCATTATCATCTTTGTGTCGACTCAATGGTTAGTGCGCTGGCCGTCTCTTCGGCTGATCAAGGTTCAATTCCAAGTTCAGCTAATACATTTTTCTATCACCAACAGTCCATAAGGAAATTTGTAGCAGATATTCTAGGAAAGTAAAAGTGATTGGTGTGATGCTGACCACATCATCCTTCGGCACTCGGTTGGTGAAGGAAGCATACGTGAGTCTAAGTCTGCATTCCCCTATAAGCGCAAGGTATGCATGATAAGCTCCATGTATGAATGATAAGATAAGCCCCAGGCATGAATGATAAGATAAGCCCAGGCATGAATGATAAGATAAGCCTAGGCATGAATGATAAGTTAAGCCCAGGCATGAATGATAAGATAAGCCCAGGCATGAATGATAAGATAAGCCCAGGCATGAATGATAAGATAAGCCCAGGCATGAATGATAAGATAAGCCCAGGCATGAATGATAAGATAAGCCCAGACATTAATGATAAGTTAAGCCCAGGCATGAATGATAAGATAAGCCGCAGGCATGATTAATAAGTTAAGCCCAGGCATGAATGATAAGTTAAGCCCAGGCATGAATGATAAGATAAGCCCAGGCATGAATGATAAGATAAGCCCAGGCATGAATGATAAGTTAAGCCCAGGCATGAATGATAAGATAAGCCCAGGCATGAATGATAAGATAAGCCCAGGCATGAATGATAAGATAATCCCAGGCATGAATGATAACATAAGCCACGGCATGAATGATAAGATAAGCCCCAGGCATGAATGATAAGATAAGCCCAGGCATAAATGATAAGATAAGCCCAGGCATGAATGATACGATAAGCCCAAGCATGAATGATAAGATAAGCCCAGGCATGAATGATAAGATAAGCCCAGGCATGAATGATAAGATAAGCCCAGGCATGAATGATAAGATAAGCCCATGCATGAATGATAAGATAAGCCCAGGCATGAATGATAAGATAAGCCCCAGGCATGAATGATAAGATAAGCCCTAGGCATGAATGATAAGGTAAGTCCCAGGCATGAATGATAAGATAAGCCCAGGCATTAATGATAAGTTAAGCCCAGGCATGAATGATAAGATAAGCCCCAGGCATGAATGATAATATAAACCCCAGGCATGAATGATAAGATAAGCCCAGGCATGAATGATAAGATAAGCCCCAGGCATGAATGATAAGTTAAGCCCAGGCATGAATGATAAGATAAGCCCCAGGCATGAATGTTAAGATAAGCCCCAGGCATGAATGATAAGATAAGCCCAGCCATGAATGATAAGATAAGCCCAGGCATGAATGATAAGATAAGCCCCAGGCATGAATGATAAGATAAGCCAAGGCATGAATGATAAGATAAGCCCAGGCATTAATGATAAGATAAGCCTAGGCATGAATGATAAGATAAGCTCCAGGCATGAATGATAAGATAAGCCCTAGGCATGAATGATAAGGTTAGCCTCAGGCATGAATGTTAAAATACGCGCCAGGTATGAATAAAGGATGGTTTACATTTTTTATCAGCTCAGTAACTAGAGAATTAACTTCGCTGGAAATGAACACTGTTTCACTGCAGCAGACAAATAACTGAAACACCAAAACATGGACATTTTCATCAAGAGAACGTTAATAAACACAGTATTAATACCGACACTGTGTTACCAATGCCAGACCTGGACCCTGACAGAAAAACTAGAACAAAAACTCGCAGTATGCAAAATGAAGTGTCTGAGAACAACGCTGCGGGTAAAAAAATGAAGTGTCTCAGAACAACACTGCGGGTAACAAAATGAAGTGTCTCAGAACAACGCTGCGGGTAAAAAAATGAAGTGTCTCAGAACAACACTGCGGGTAACAAAATGAAGTGTCTCAGAACAACGCTGCGGGTAACAAAATGAAGTGTCTCAGAACAACGCTGCGGGTAACAAAATGAAGTGTCTCAGAACAACGCTGCGGGTAACAAAATGAAGTGTCTCAGAACAACGCTGCGGGTAACAAAATGAAGTTTCTCAGAACAACGCTGCGGGTAACAAAATGAAGTGTCTCAGAACAACGCTGCGGGTAACAAAATGAAGTTTCTCAGAACAACGCTGCGGGTAACAAAATGAAGTGTCTCAGAACAACGCTGCGGGTAACAAAATGAAGTGTCTCAGAACAACGCTGCGGGTAACAAAATGAAGTGTCTGAGAACAACGCTGCGGGTAAAAAAATGAAGTGTCTCAGAACAACGCTGCGGGTAACAAAATGAAGTGTCTGAGAACAACGCTGCGGGTAACAAAAAGAGAAAGAATAAACAACAACACTATAAGAAATCTAGTGAAAACAATATCATGAAAAGAATACATGGACACTCAAAATATCCAGATTTTTCGGCCAGCTAATCCCAATGGAACCAGATCACATTCAATCGATATCCTTCATAAAAGATCATCTGAAAAGAGAAACAGTGGAAGATCCAGGCGAAGATGGATAGATGACATCAGAGAAATATTAGGAATACCAAGGCTTCACTATGGCAGCGGCATCACAGTTAGCAAAGGAAAGAAGGCGTCGGCTCTCCATGACGCCTAGCGATACACTTGGGTGACAAGACACAAAATAAGACACGGCAAGACAAATAATTCACTACTTTGTATCTGTCTTGTGTTGTCTGGTTCACAGAGTGAGAACTGCGTCCTGAATTGTAACTGTCCCATGCTTGTCGCAAGAGACGATAAAGGAAGCTTTCACTGGGATTCCCTCAATAACCGGTGGAAAGTCAAAGTGACTCAAAAATGGCATAATAAATTAGGATGTGCTGTGACGACAGGCGCAGATATCGCAGCCATGCGTAAACCACTATAAATGAATAATGTAACATAGTAACATCGAGGATTTACTATTAAAGAAAAATCATAATACAACAAATGGGATTTGAACCAGGACCTCTCAGATGGTACCTACTCGCCTCCCAACTTGAGTCAACATCAAGTGGTTCATATTCATCAAAATATAAATGAACCCGTAACCCTTCAGGTTCGTAGGGATACCACATTGAATGCTTCAGCACACAGAGTCCTCCAGCGTAGGGGTACCACATTGAATGCTTCAGCCCACAGAGTCCTCCAGCGTAGGGGTACCACATTGAATGCTTCAGCACACAGAGTCCTCCAGCGTAGGGGTACCACATTGGATGCTTCAGCACACAGAGTCCTCCAGCGTAGGGGTACCACATTGGATGCTTCAGCACACAGAGTCCTCCAGCGTAGGGGTACCACATTGGATGCTTCAGCACACAGAGTCCTCCAGCGTAGGGGTACCACATTGGATGCTTCAGCACACAGTCCTCCAACAATTCCTATCCTCAGCGATGAGGATAAGTGTGGACATATCTTGTCCTGTCCATTCCATCATGTTGTCTGCCCATGCCTTTATTTGCCCTTCTCTGCTTCGTCCCCTTCTACAGTTTCCTGCAGTATTGTTGTTGAGAAGGGATCATGTATGTATATATGTCCAAAGCATGCTAGTTTTCGTCGTTTCACTATTGAAAGCAAAGGTTCCTGGACACCTGCACACATCTCTACTTTATTTCTTACGAACACATTGGTCTTATGTTCCGTATACGAACTCGTAGAATTCGTCTGTAGCATTTGTACTCGAAAGCCTGTAATCTTCTCTCCATGTCCGCAGTGAGTGTCCTACTCTCACAACCATACAGCACAACAGAAATCACAAGCGACTTATACAGTTTGATTTTCACTCCAATACTGATGTTGCTTTTCCAAATCACCATTAGTCTTAACAAGGATGCTAAAGTCATCTCCAGTTTTACTTTTAGTTCTGCTTTGCATTGGCCATCGCTTCATTTGCTGGATCCGAGGTATTTAAAGGTATTCACCACCTCAAGCCTGCGTCCATTTATCATGATGTTAGTATTTAAAGGTATTCACCACCTCAAACCTGCGTCCATTGATCATGATGTTAGTATGTCTTTCTGTGTCTCTGCTGTTAACCAAGATTTCGCTCTTATTTTGTTTTTATACTTCATATTCATAGTAGTATGTGAATATACACGTTTAAGGTCTTGACTAAATCGCATATTTTTAAGCGGTGCTGTGTGGTCGAAGTCGTAAAACGTGTTGACTGAAGTTGCGAGGCGAGTAGGTGCCATATGAGCGGACCAAGTTCACATGACATTTCTGCATAATAAATTAGGATGTACTGTGACGAAAGGCGTAATCATCGCGGTCATGCTGTAAACCATCACGGAAAGTAATTCCGTTCTCGGTGCTGCTTCCTGCTAGTCTGAAGGAGTTGGAGAAGAAAGATGGAGGAGAAGAAGCACATCAACGATAGCTTATTTGTGTGTGTGTGCGTTTGTGTGAAGGATAGCTTATTTGTGTGTGTGTGTGTTTGTGTGTGTTTGTGTGTGTTTGTGTTTGTGCGTTTGTGTGTGTTTGTGCGTTTGTGTGTGTGTGTGTGTTTGTGTGTGTTTGTGTGTGTTTGTGTGTGTTTGTGTGTGTTTGTGTGTTTGTGTGTGTTTGTGTGTTTGTGTGTGTGTGTGTGTGCGTTTGTGTGAAGGATAGCTTATTTGTGTGTGTGTGTTTGTGTGTGATTGTGTTTGTGCGTTTGTGTGTGTTTGTGCGTTTGTGTGTGTTTGTGTGTGTGTGTGTGTTTGTGTGTTTGTGTGTGTGTTTGTGTGTGTTTGTGTGTGTTTGTGTGTTTGTGTGTGTGTTTGTGCGTTTGTGTGTGTTTGTGTGTGTTTGTGTGTGTTTGTGTGTTTGTGTGTGTTTGTGTGTGTTTGTGTGAACGATTGCTTATTTTTGTGTGTGTGCGTTTGTGTGTGTTTGTGTGAACGATAGCTTATTTTTGTGTGTGTGCGTTTGTGTGTGTTTGTGTGAACGATAGCTTATTTTTGTGTGTGTGCGTTTGTATGTGTGTGTGTGTTTGTGAACACAATGTTGTTTAGTAACAAGTGGTGTGTGTGTGTTTTTGTATGTGTGTGTGTGTTTGTATACACAATGTTATTGAGTAACACGTGGTGTGTGTGTGTGTGTATGTGCGCGTGTGTGCTAGTATTTACAATGTTGTTTAGTAACGAGTGGAGTGTGTGTGTGTGTATGTGTGCGTGCGCTTGCAAGGATGAGTAGTTGATGTCAAGGGTTACGCCGTGACTTTTGCAAAAGAAGACCTACCAACAGAATTCAAACAAGCCTCATGTGTCATGTTTTAGATTATTCCCGTTGATTTCATTGATCGGCGTTGGCAGGCGACACCCGTGTGACACAAAGTATATACATAGTAACCAACGAAAATCACAACAATAATCAAAACATCACGCAAGAAGGCTGAATCTGCTTTGTTTGATTCTGCTGTGAATTTTATTCGTCGATTGGTCGCGGGTCCAGTGAAAGATCATACCCTTTATTGAAAACTTCTAGCTAGTTCGGCGAATTGTATAAATGACCCCTCTTTCTGTTGAGTCCACCGAAGATCTCTCAGCTGATTCCTGATTTCATGGCACACATTTCTACTAGGCGAGGGCCAGAAATAAAAGCGACAAGGTTTCTGTGGAAATTGGAAACTCGTCCAACCGTCGTGTTAAAGTGGCCTCTACGCTCCGAGCATACATTCTCGTCCATCTACAAGTCTACAGGTTATATCGATCTTTGCCGAGCTTTCACACAATTCCTGACGTCAAACTTGTCGTTGCTGAAGTTTCCCCCGGTTGTTGTAACTCCAGCCACAACTACAATAATTGTGTCATCATCGACGAGGGAGTAGGCAGGACTTTGGCCTATATTTGTGGTTTTAATATACCCAAGCTCTCTGAACGTGTCAGACGAGTTGAGAAACTGGATGAGAAGCGTTCAAACACATTTTTACAATAAAGTAATGCGGTGACGTTACTTAGGCTGAGCGTGATTCAGTTGTAACTGTATGCCTACACTCTCAGCTTCTTTTACATCTAGGACCACGATTTAAGTAAGTTTGCATGTTTTGTGAAATTTATCATTTTCCTAGAATTTGCTGTGTTTTGTTTCAAGTACTTTTTAAAATCTGTAAGCACGTGAAGATATAATAATTATATAAGATAAGATATTAACATGATTTCAATACTGCAAGTAAATTTCTATTGTAGAATATAATCTTACAAGTAGATTTCTATTGTAGAATATAATCTTACAAGTAGATTTCTATTGTAAAATATAATCTTACAAGTAGATTTCTATTGTAGAATATAATCTTACAAGTAGATTTCTATTGTAGAATATAATCTTACAAGTAGATATCTATTGTAGAACATAATCTTACAAGTAGATTTCTATTGTAGAATATAATCTTACAAGTAGATTTCTATTGTAGAATATAATCTTACAAGTAAATTTCTATTGTAGAATATAATCTTACAAGTAGATTTCTATTTGTGAATATTTTGATTTTTGTATGTAGATTATTATTACAAATTTGATTTTACAATTATATTTTTAGAACAGTGTAATTTTAATAAATATATTTTTATTTGTAGCATTTGATTATATTTGTCCATGTCTAAGGCTAGAGTTTCAAATTAATTATATCTAGATTTGGTAGCTAATAACTCTCACAAGATATTCAATCTGACTTTGATAATATATGTCACCAAATTGTTTTATTTTCCTTATCTACCATCATCGTTAACACATTTTTCACGTCTGTCCCTATCTATTACCACATATTCACGTCTGTCAACATCTGTTTCTATATTCTCACGTCTGTCAACATCTGTTTCTATATTCTCACGTCTGTCAACATCTGTTTCTATATTCTCACGTCTGTCAACATCTGTTTCTATATTCTCACGTCTTTCATGATATATCTCTATATTCTCACGTCTGTCAACTTGTCTCTATATTCTCACGTCTGCCAACATGTCTTTATATTCTCACGTCTGCCAACATCTGTCTCTATATTATCACGTCTGCCAACATCTGTCTCTATATTCTCACGTCTGTCAACATGCCTCTATATTCCCACGTCTGTCAACATGTCTCTATATTCTCACGTCTGTCAACATGTCTCTATATTCTCAAATCTGTCAACATCTTTCTCTATATTCTCACATCTGTCAACATCTGTCTCTATATTCTCACATCTGTCAACATATGTCACTATATCTTCAGGTCCGTCAACATCTGTCAACATCTGTCACTATATTCTCACATCTGTCAACATCTGTCAACATCTGTCACTATATCTTCAGGTCTGCCATCTGTTACTGCATTGTTCTTCTGTCTATTCGTATACATAATTCTGACTTGCCTTAACAACTTGCATTATTTTCATAGATTTCTTGTTCTGCCAATGATGATGCTTAATTCGTACTGACAATTCCGACGTTGATTTGATTCTAGTATTTTACGATGTCTGTCTGTCCATCTATTCGCTGTGACACTTGTTCGCCTTGTGGACTCATGGGTAGAAGAGTTCTTTGGAGATGGCCTTCTTGTACGCTGTTTGTAAGCTCGTTCCTGTGGCTTATTTGATTTCTGTGATCCATCTTTTACATGGTCTGCCTCTGGCTTTATGTCTATGTGTCATTACCATGTGTGGCATACTGTCTGTTGGTAGTCTGGAAGAGTATGAAAACCACTTGATCTGTTGTCATTTGATATGTACTAATAAATACTGGTATTGTTTTGGTTATCTGTCTGATGGTATCGTTTCTAATTCTATCTCTTAATGACACTCCAGGTATTCTTCGTAGACATATAATTATTTTCCAAGAGTAGATAATATCTATTTCGTTAGGTTCGATCTATATACAAGCCGTTAATGATCTACAAATGTTTCTAATTGAATTGGAATATCTGGATGTGATCACTCTGCTAGGAAGCCAGTGCACAACCACAGAACTACCACAACCACAGAACTACCACAACCACAGAACTACCACAACCACAGAACTACCACGACTCACTAAGCATCGACTAATTCAATTCAATCAATAGTCTCTGGTACCCAGCTATATTGGCTAAAACTACTGTCACCTGCGTCTCTGCAACTGTAGCTACTATCACCTGCGTCTCTGCAACTGTAGCTACTATCACCTGCGTCTCTGCAACTGTAGCTACTATCACCTGCGTCTCTGCAATTGTAGCTGCTATCACCTGCGTCTCTGCAATTGTAGCTGCTATCACCTGCGTCTCTGCAATTGTAGCTGCTATCACCTGCGTCTCTGCAACTACAGCTACTAAATTATTGCAGCAGTAGTAATTTAAGCTACCACTTATAGATAAGAGTAGGCGATTTACTATGTCCAGAATACCACTCAGAGACTTGCATAGATTATCGTCTACATTTGTTTGCCAATTTTTACACCCCTTTCATCTATACAAGAGAATATTGCTGTTACGACACGTTTTGTTTCAATTTTTAGAAAAGTTATTTATTTTCAAACAATTTTTATTGAAGTATAAAAACGATATTGCTAATGTTAACCATTTGTCAAACTCTCTCCTTCCATTTGTCACCAACTGGAAAACTCTCTCCTTCCACTTGTCACCAACTGGAAAACTCTCTCCTTCCACTTGTCACCAACTGTCAAACTCACTTCTTCCACTTGTCACCAACTGTCAAACGCTCTCTTTCCACTTTAGTGAGTTTATTTCAAGGCAATGAAATAAATACTTTGTTAGGCGAACAAGGCATCAAAGACAACAATTGTGCTAGTAAATACAGCTGACAGTAAACAGGAGTGGAATAAGCTGATCATGCGGTATAGTAACTACAGCTGACAGTAAACAGGAGTGGGAGAAGGGAATCATGCTGAATATAAGAAGATGGTGATAAATCTTTACGCTTTCATTATGAAAGTTTACCAGATGTTGTCTTGACATGTTCATAGCTCATCGTAGTTGTAGTCATTGTCAGCAAACGTACATTTGTTTCTTTGAAACTAGTGACAGGAAACTATGGAACTGATAGCCAATACCAGGGATAGGGTAAGATGCAACTGATAGCCAATACTGATGAGGCGGGGCTGTGAAGACTACAACCAATACTGGTGACAGGGAACTGTGAAGATGATTACCAATACTGGTGACAGGGAACTGTGAAGACGATAGCCAATACTGGTGGCAGGGAACTGTGACGACGATAGCCAATATTGGTGACAGGGAACTGTGAAGATCTATGTGTTGCTGACAAGTGAATAATCCAGGTTTTATAATACCTGGCGTTGAGATATGTGTAAAGTGCTACAAGTGGAAGTTCTCTGTCGGATTCCATGGACATGTCGGATTCCATGGATATATCGGATTCCATGGGCATGCTTACACAGATTCAATCGTCTTTCTACGCCGACAGTGGCTGGACTCGATGACGTCAGTTAACTTTTATTTGTGTATCTTGGCAGGCGGGTGTTGGAGCAAATGAACGAGCAGAGAGACATGTGGCAAGGGCATATATAAATAATATATGAAATATTTGTATAATTAACGAAATACACAATCTGGTCTGCACTCATAACCGTCTACATTCGCTGAGTGACACTCCGCACCTATGGATGTCCCATAAGTAACGTCTCATTGATTATGTTAACTAACCAGTCATAAGAATGTATCATTAACTTACCTGTGTTAAGTAAAGTAAACAATGCATCCTTCAGCCAATGTCAGCACCTAATTGCCATGACCCGTACGCTCTCCTTTGTTCAGAGAGTGCATTCACATCTTTGTTTCATTGTTTACACTCTTTCCTTTGTTCAATTTTCCCATATTCGTTTCTTTGTTTTAAAATAAGAACAGTCATTTCTTTGTTTTAAAAAAAATGTTATCCTCCATATTTCAAAGATTATATTAATTTTCTTTCTTTCAGTGATCCCCTTACAATTTGTAGTTTGTTCAATGCAAATCGAATACTTAGACTATGTCTTTATTATCTCGATCTTGTCTCTCTCTCTCTCTCTCTCTCTCTCTCTCTCTGTCTTTCTTTCTTTCTTTCTATCTCGCCCTCTTTCTTTTTGGAATACCCTTATTAAAGTTAATTTAATTCCGACATTACTATACAAATATTATTTTTTTGAAATATGTTTTCTTCATAATTGGCATTTCTCACAAAAATACGTAACTGGCATCGTGTCCTCAGACGATCAAATTACCTGGGTTTATAATTAGGGAGAGGTTTTTATTGTGTGTGTGTGCTTGCATACTCGCGCGAGCCTGCGCCTCGTAGTTTATATATGACGCGTTCATACAACCGCAAGTCAGGGTTGCCATATTAGACATTTGGAGGCCGAATCGATCAAATTCTCATTTTTTTAAAAGTTGCTGATCATGAAATTTATTTTGACCACTTTTGGCCTTATGAAAACATATCTACTTTCCCAAATGTTCTTGTTTAAGTTTGATTACAAATTGTGTGCCAGGTTTTTCTGTGAATATTAACTAATTTATAAACATTGTCTGTTCTATTCATGTATATTAATGTAGAATGAAACGTACATCTAACAAACAGATATTTGATCTTACATTTCTCATGCTGACTAAGTGGAAGATTTGTTACTATAGTGAAACCTAATACAGCAAACAATAAGAACATACATTTTCGTGGTAACAATAGATAAAAGTAGGGACAATAATTTAATTGTAAATTTAGTTACTACACAGTGAAATAAAATAAATATAATTTTACCATGCATAAAACGTTTAAGAATCATCATTGCTTTCACGTGCAGAGCAAGCTCAGACTCATAACAACATAAAAAGAACTAACATTATGTTAAAAATGACATATTTATCATTATTTGTTGGTAATACAAGTTTATAGAAAAGTAGCATGCTTTAAAATTTAGCATGTTTTTATTAGTCTATGCACAATTTTGACATTTAGCTATTTTATGGTCATCTTTTTACTAAGAATTTGGCATAAACAGTTTCAACCATATGGCAACCCCGTCGCCAGCTTTGTCTGTACAGTGGTTATGATTTATACCGCGTTACATAAATCCAGATAATATCTACTGTATCTTACGTCTTGTTATTTATGTGAATGATTGGTTCATTCGGCTGTGGTTTTTTTGATCCGTATGGATCACGACGCCCCAGTAATGGTGGCAAATATACATATGAAACCAGGAATAATGACAAGTTTTTATTTCTGCAAGGACATCCTTAAAAATAAACAGAACCAAGGCATCGATCCAAAGACCTTTGTCAGTGTGCAAGAAGACAAAGAAAATAGGGGGGAAAATTAGAAATTCCGAGAAAAATGGAGATAAAAAATGGGAAGAATTAAAGTTACTTAATGTTTGTGAGAAAATTATGGGTTTTTGTGTGCAGTTTTCTCACTGAGAAGCTGTTACGTTAACAAATAGAAATATATGAGATCGTACAGCGATTTAACGCTGAGTGTCTAAAGACTAAAATCTAATGAAGATCTCAAGTCAACTTATGGAAGATCTCGTCAACTTTATGAACGATCTCGAGGCAACTTTATGGAAGATCTCGAGGCAACTTTATGAGAAGATCTCGAGGCAACTTTATGAGAAGATCTCGAGGCAACTTTATGGAAGATCTCGAGGCAACTTTATGAGAAGATCTCGAGGCAACTTTATGAGAAGATCTCGAGGCAACTTTATGGAAGATGTCGAGTCAACTTTATGGAAGATCTCGATGCAATTTTATGAGAATATCGAGGCAACTTTATGAGAAGATCTCGAGGCAACTTTATGAGAAGATCTCGAGGCAACTTTATGAGAAGATCTCGAGGCAACTTTATGAGAAGATCTCAAGGCAACGGAGCGGATTCTTTACAAATAATTCTGATAAAATGAAATCTTTGAGACATCAATAAAAGAGTAGATATACTAGGATATTGAATAGAAAATATGAGTAAATAAAACTTTTATACAAAACTTTAAACATTTCAACAAATACACAAAATATAAATAAAACATTTATACAAAACTTTAAACATTTCAACAAATGCACAAAATATAAATAATTTGACATCTTGTTCGCACCAAATGGAAGATTTGACAGAGAAATCAAAACATGTGTCAATCAAGTCAACAACTTTATTTATCAATCCTCACCAACTCTGAAACATCCAGTTATTCACTTCTGAAATATGTACTCACTGCACAAAACTGAAATCCAACATGTAAAGCGTGAAACGGGGTAATAACGTTTTGCTAATAATACGAAACAAATATAAATAAACACAAATCGACGTTTTGACAGAAATGCCTTTATCAAGGAAAACATACTCTTAAATTAAAAAAACGACAAGTAGAGACGACACACCTTTGGATTCGAATTCGGCCATTCCACTAGACATTTGAACGCAAGTTGTGTCTTCCATACTTGCCATTTTTTAAATTTAACTTTGTGTTTCCCTTGATAAAGGCCTTTCGGTCAAAACGTCGATTTGTGTGTGTGCTTATGTTTGTTTCGTATTATTAGCAAAACTTTATTACCCCGTTTCACGCTTTCCATATTCACTTCTCTAACATCCATTCACAAGTGTCAACTAAGTTACAAAGTTATTTAACCACGTGTCTCCAATTCTTAAAATTTCAGTTCTTTCCAGGCAAACTAAAAATCAGATTATAAGTACTATTTTTATATGAACATTATGTTACTAATGCCAAACTTGGACACTGACATACAAATCATGACAATGACTATGTGGACCCAAAGCACACGAGTCCATTGACCGCTGGATCAGCAATCAACCAAATGAGACACGTGGTACAATATTAGATTACACATAAAGGGAAGGTATATAGAAGAAACATAGAAGCTCGGGGGGAGGAGGAAGGGGGAGGGTTGGTATGTATTTAAAGAAAGACACTGGATGTAAATGGTTACCTCTCATGGATGGATTCAAAACTTCCTGCTGAAAGATGTTAAAACAAAGTGGAAACTAGCAGAGGCAAAATAAACCAAAGATGGATGCAGCACTTCCTGTTTAAAGCAGGCTAAGTAGGTCAAGGAAAAGAAGAATACAGAAAGTGACAAACTTAAATCAAGGCATCTTAAAGAATTACAACATGTCTTTCGCTGTGATCCACTCATGAGTTAAGACTACGAAGCTGGAAAGCGCATACGAAGCTGAAAAACAGTATCACAAGAATAAAATTAACAAATAAACTGATATATTTTTTCAACGCAAAATGGTTCTAAATCAGGGAAGAGGATAACACGACCAGCGGACCAACATCTGCCCGACAATCAACTTTCACCGACCAGTAAGACTGGACTGATTTAAAATTGCCATATGCACTGATCTACGGACTGAGAAAATACTACTTGAATATTCATAGAATAATTTGTTTTTTAAAGCCTGTTTACCGCGCTATACTCTAAAATTGTTCAGTCTGGCCTGCCGTTCAAAAAAGGTTGCCCACTTCCTTCATTTCGTGCTCAGTCTGGCCTGCCGTCCAAAAACGTTGCCCACTGTTCTGATTTCGGCAGTGACTCTCTCAAATAGAAGACCTATTAGTAGAATTAAACATAGCCTTCATTTGCGACGATAGTGATTATTGTCTTGTTTTGTTGGTCAATATATATATATATATATATATATATATATATATATATATATATATATATATATATATATATATATATATATATATATATATATATATATATATATATATATATATATATATATATATACTTTGTATCACCTGACAAAGCCGACCAACGAAATGTACGGAAATGATAGAAAATATGACGTAAACGGCGTAATTCTATTCTGCTTATATGTTTTCTGTTGACGATAGTCACGGTTCAGTTCTCTTAACTCCACCGTGACACAATCAGCTCACTTAACTCCACCGCGACACAATCAGATCACGTAACTCTACCGTGACAGAATCAGATCACGTAACTCTACCGTGACACAATCAGATCACGTAACTCCACCGTGACACAATCAGATCACGTAACTCTACCGCGACACAATCAGATCACGTAACTCTACCGTGACACAATCAGATCACGTAACTCTACCGTGACACAATCAGATCACGTAACTCTACCGTGACACAATCAGATCACGCAACTCTACCGTGACACAATCAGATCACGTAACTCTAACGTGACACAATCAGATCACGTAACTCTAACGTGACACAATCAAATCACGTAACTCTAACGTGACACAACCAGATCACGTAACTCTAACGTGACTACAAAGTATTGTTATATTACCATGTTGACATAGATTATTTTTGTGTTCCTTCAAAGTTTTCCTTTTTGACATTTACTTTTCCTCAGTTATGTCTCCCAGCGTTAATTCAATATGTGTCGAAAAAGAACAAGAACAACCACAGATCACGCCCACGGAGACACAACCAAATAATACCAACATTCCTTGGTTAGTTTTTGTCATTTGGGTCGTTGTGTTTATTTTATTTTGTCAGCTAACCTTTGTTTAAGTGTCAGATTTGTTGGGTATGTTTTTGGTTGGGCGTTGCTAATTTATTGTTGCACTTGCCACCCGCTGTGTTTTGTGTTCGGTAAAACAATAGAGGTTGCACCAACTGGTGCACATGTCACATGAAATGTTGGGTTGTTTTTATCTTACAGTGTCGCACATCTGTAAAGCTGTTGTATTGTACCTCAACGTTGTTTAAGTATTTGTGAACAAGAAAGTCAAACTGCAGTAAAACTGTCTACCATATGGTAAAGGAAAAGTAGCAAAATAATACAAAAATGATTCAATATTAGTTTAACAAAAATGATTTTATATTTTAATTTTAAGTTGTGGCTGACTTGCTAACCCTACTTCTAATACATGTCTCTACATTCACAATAACTACTTATCTCAATATGTAACGTATATTCATGCTTTGCTTCAATTTATTTCCATCAATATCTCCTATGGCAACATGGATGTCTTTATACTTTCCTCCAATGTAGTTTCTTATTGTCTATTATGTTGTAGTCTGTGTTTGTCTTTATGTTTACAAAGGTCTAGTGGTCGAAACGTTGATCCTGTGTATTTTTCCTATAAGTAAAACTGAATTTGAACTATTTTGTTGTTGTTGCTACTTTAATGATTTTCATTTAAGTAGTTGTACAAATTAAACTATATATATATATATATATATAAACATATATATAAATTCTACTGTCGCCGTTGTCCAAGACGGCTTAAACAGAAGCAATTAGGACTGAGACCTCGGATCACTAAGGGTGGTAATGGAATGGTCATACTACACGGAGAATAGTTCCTTGGCTGCGAAGCGCCTCGTCGGAAGAAAGATGATATGATGTGACCCAGGCAAACTATCAGCTGGTCTCGTGACATATACTGTGAGCAACGACGAACTACAGACCTTCTAACTGAATTAATTTGGACACCGTTCCTTACGTTTTTGATTTTTTTCTTTTTTTTTCTTTCGTTCGCTCCATTGTAACCAGCACGGATATATGTGTGATTTCCGCCGGGAACGTGATTACGTTGTGCCACCGTTATGCGCCTTGTAGGCCTAGCACATCAGATTTCGGCATGCCTTGACAATTCGGGTGTGCTATCCTAGCCTGTGACATCCTCCCTATCTGTCGCCAGGCACGCATGTGTGTGGTGACTCTTCGCCCAGACGATCTTTGCTCACGTCTGTCTCGCACGAGGTGTTCCACTGTCTATGAACTTGCCTCGTGTAATTGGACGTATTGTGCCTGTGCCCATCTGGTACTGAACCGTTTCTCATCTGTAAGCCTGGTTCCTTAAGAAGAAGAACTCAACAGAAGAGTTGGACCCTGGCTTTTCACCCTCTTAGCTGAGGTGTTATTCACCGACATCGTGAACCCCTTGCCCTAGTTCGAGTCTCACACCACGCGTTTGAGAGCAAGGCGCTCTCGAGCTGAGCGACCTTGTCCCAATAGCGCATGAGCCATCAGGTACTGAACCCTTTCTCTCTGCAAGTGTATTTCCGGTATAGAAAAATCTGATAGTAGAGTTGGGCCAGGGCTAAACTCCACGTCTCTTTTGTGCCTGAGCCCATCAGGTACTGAACCCTTTCTCTCTGCAAGTGTATTTCCGGTATAGAAAAATCTGATAGTAGAGTTGGGCCAGGGCTAAACTCCACGTCTCTTTTGTGCCTGAGCCTATCGGGTACGGAACCCTTTCTCTCTGCAAGTGTATTTCCGGTATAGGGAAGCTTGACAGTAGAGTTGGGCCAGGACTGCCATTTTTGTCCCTTTCTTACCTAAACCTATCGGTTACGGCACCCTTTCCCTTTGCAAGCATGTTTCTGGTATAGGAAGAGTTAGGCCAGGTCTTTTTGCTTTGCTAGACGCCCATTATTGGTTATTGGTCTCTGCCTATAAGGAAATCAAGTAACTAGAAGCTCGTCACGAGCTAACAGAGCTTGTAGTTCCCATTTCCGTAATCGTTTCCACTATCTATTTGCAGATTGCGCTGCCCTCTGGGGCTGTTATTGTGTCATTGTACTCATTATGACATATCTTTGTTTCTCGCCATGTATCCACCTTTACATGCCTTTTACATTGGCCGCTCCTCCAATGTTCTGACTGGACTAACTGGCGTCACTGTATGTCGACAGTGTCGCTGTATGTGGTGATGCAAATGGTGTCGGAGATATTTTTTGTCTCTTTTGCAGTCAAATCATTTTCCATCTGCTACCTCCACATTCTCGGACACGATCCCCAAATGATTTGGACAGAATCATCTCGAGCTGCTGTTTTCTGTTACCAGGGTGCACCACGAGAAGGTACATTTGGGATCTTGGTTATCTGCTAACCCTGGGTCCGCCTAGAGCAATGCGTTCCCTTTGCACCCCACGTTTTTGATTATTGTTGAGCTTTTGATAGATCGCTATTTACATGTTTGGATTCGCATGCCAAAAATAGCCACGTCCAACAAATAGATTTCAGCAAAATGGAAACTAGTTCATGTTTACGTTTTAGTTGACAAGTCTCATATCCCGTCGATCCGTCATGAATATACCCCCTCGGAGTAGACGGCCCCTTCAATAAATATTGCACTAAGCCGAAAGCTGAAGTCTCCTGTGTATGAAAGAAAGCTCTAAAAAACCATCTCACTGCACATGGGAAGTAATAGTTCATCCCTCGCAATTCCTAGGGATCTCGAACTAACAAATAATATATATGTGGCCGATAGGTTTGCGTTCATTCTTAAACACCTGGAGGTTAGCAGAACGTAGTTTAGAGAGCGGAAAGTGTTATGCTATGGTTTGTAACTTGGCTGCGATATCTGAGTCTTTCTTTTAGTAATTTAAGAATAAACGTTGAAGAAGAAGACAATTTGTCACATATCCGTAATGTTCAGGGTTCGAGATACAGATATATATATGAATAGATAGATGGATGGTTGGATGGTTGGTTGGTTAGTTGGATGGTTGGTTGGTTGGATGGTTGGTTGAATGGTTGGTTGGTTGGTTGGATGGTTGGTTGGTTGGATGGTTGGTTGGTTGGATGGATGGTTGGTTGGATAGATGAATGGATGGATGGTTGGTTGGATAGATGGATGGATGGTTGGATGGATGGATAGGATAGGATAGAAAGATAGGATAGAATAGGATGGCAAGCAGGAGAGACGAGATGAGATAAAATAAAAATAAGAGATATGACATGATATGTAAATAGTTAGATTTATCATTGTTACCTGATTCTTTCAAATATGTGTCTGAATCTTCACTAGTAATACCATCTGAATCTTCACTAGTAATACCATATGAATCTTCACTAGTAATACCATCTGAATCTTCACTAGTAATACCATATGAATCTTCACTAGTAATACCATATGAATCTTCACTATTAATACCATATGAATCTTCACTAGTAATACCATCTGAATCTTCACTAGTAATACCATATGAATCTTCACTAGTAATACCATCTGAATCTTCACTAGTAATACCATATGAATCTTCACTAGTAATACCATCTGAATCTTCACTAGTAATACCATCTGAATCTTCACTAGTAATACCATATGAATCTTCACTAGTAATACCATATGAATCTTCACTAGTAATACCATATGAATCTTCACTAGTAATACCATCTGAATCTTCACTAGTAATACCATATGAATCTTCACTAGTAATACCATATGAATAGGTTTCCTATTTTTAAAAAAATGTTCATTAATATTGCTATCATGAAAATGAGGTCCGACAAGAGAGTGAGGTCCGACAAGAGAGTGAGGTCCGACAAGAGAGTGAGGTCCGACAAGAGAGTGAGGTCCGACAAGAAAGTGAGGTCCGACAAGAGAGTGAGGTCCGACAAGAGAGTGAGGTCCGACAAGAAAGTGATGTCCGACAAGAGAGTGAGGTCCGACAAGAGAGTGAGGTCCGACAAGAGAGTGAGGTCCGACAAGAGAGTGAGGTCCGACAAGAGAGTGAGGTCCGACAAGAGAGTGAGGTCCGACAAGAGAGTGAGGTCCGACAAGAGAGTGAGGTCCGACAAGAGAGTGAGGTCCGACAAGAGAGTGAGGTCCGACAAGAGAGTGAGGTCCGACAAGAAAGTGAGGTCCGACAAGAGAGTGAGGTTGCCGCTATGCGCAACTCTTCCTCACTTAAATCCGAAATATCAGTGCAAGACTTCCAATGACATTTACGGCCAGAATATGGCTTATGAACAATTTGCGAACTCATATTCAGGGACATAACTTTAACTGAAGGTAACAAGTGGATATAACAAATGGCCATCATAATTTGTGATGAACGAACAACAAACATGTCATACCGATCTTTGATTTTCCCAGAATGACGTGCTATGAACGTGTCACTTTTAATTGTAGGTTCCTTTGTATTCTCATAATCCCCATAACTGTTAGTATCTAGTATTATTATCTAGGCCTACAACACCAGGTTGTTCTTCTTCTTCTTCTGCGTTCATTCTCAAACTCCAACTGGATCTAGCTGGATCATGGTCCTGCTAGATTTCCAGCAGGATGTAGTCCAGAAAATGGAAATGCGTTGTGTCGCCGTTTTATTTGCGCCAATGGCCCGACACATCCGTCTTCGGCGGGAAGGTTGTTCAATAACACATGTATCAACTATTATCTAATTAACATATATTTCAACTATTATCTAATTAATACGTGTCAACTATTATCTAATTTACTGCGCATGTGTTCAACAGTAAACCTATTCCAATGAAGTTTACAATTCCTGGAAATAATTGAATAATTATCGCTTGACATTGTTTACACTTTTAGAACTCAGACAAACTTACAGAAAATTATTTGTAAATCAATCCATCAAACCATAATCATATAATACGACTTGTACAATACAGTGTGTATTTTACATGAAATATATTATACAATGAGGTATCAATTATTGCAAGATTGATCTATGTCAATGTTTTCAGACAAATTATTTGTGGTTATACACTAGGGAACACAACCCTAAAATTGTAAACATATTTATATTAGGAAACAATTGATCTTCATAGAGGAGGGGGTGTTCAAACCCCTTTCCCCTCCCCTCTCCCCTTTTTTAGCAATAGTTCACTGGTCATCGTATGATATATAAAAAAAACACGAGTGGACACATGAAATGCACGAAATTATAAACTACTAGAAGCAATGTTCACCGTTGCCCCGGCGAGAATAAAACAAAACAGAAATATAGAATAGATGCGAATATTTTCTTTTAATGTAGCGATGACTTTGAGATGTCTCAGTTTCTACACATTAATAAAAAAAAACTTATGTTGGATCGAATACCCACGTCTCTCCATAATAGATCGAACGCGTACTTATTGAACTATTCCGGGAACACGAAAGACTGTGTAAAATTGTACATTTTTAAAAGGGTAAGTATTTTCATGTGAGTTATGTGTTGTAACCTTTTAAGAACTAGTAACTACAACATTTATCGAAAAATTTCAACCTTCAATTCTTTTTTTGAATTTAAAATATAACACACACGCAGATATAAACAGTATTATGCCATTCGCTCACAGACATAAATATGCAGGGTATTAGAAAATGGAAAGGAGACAAAATATGCAACCTGTAAAATCACAGTAATCGAATCGAAATGCACAAAATATATTCTAGCCCTATAGATTTGTTGACATATTTGTTTGAGCTTTGAATACCTGTCAGAAATAAAAGGACAAACAATCCTATCATAGGTCAGTTTTGTTAGAAAACTGGACAGTAATTATAAATTCTGCTAGCGCCAGTGCCTTCTTTTTGAAAAGTTTGTTAAGTGTGACAATTTTCATTCATATACGAATGGAAGAACGTATAGAACATAACAAAAATAACATGAGCTACGGATCTTATCATTTTACATATTTTTTAAAATAAGATTTTATGAAAATAAACCCTCTATTCTTATCCTGATCAGATCATATCTACGGCCCCATCTTCAATAAGAAACCACCTGTAGGACCCTAATGTAAAATTCACAAAATTTCGATTTAAAAAAAATATGTTCTTTGTAATATCTCTCACCTTAATAAACTTAGTACGGTTATCTGAAATGTTTTTCTAGTTTCCTTTTAGCTGAAGATTGTATACATGTTTTGTCGAGTTATGTGTATAATTAAACCTCAGGTTTGGGTATTGATAATGAGATAGGCGAGGAAATAAACGATTATCCGGAAGAAGGATGCAGCGTTGATTACACCGGAATAGAAATTAACAGCAATTAAATTGAGGATGTGAGAAAAGGATGGGATTAATAGATTTAAACGCTAACAGTGTCAAATATTCAGGACAAAAATAGATCGGAAATTTGATTGAGCTGGAGGTAGATTGTGTAGGAGGGAAGTTGCGGTCATAAATTTATATATATATATATATTATATATATATATATATATATATATATATATATATATATATATATTTTCATGTAAAACTCATATAGAGCTTCACGTGAAACTCATTTAGAGTTTCATGTGAAACTCTAGATTCTTTCCAAAGGTAGTCTTATGTTAAATCTGAAGCAAGACTTTCTAGATAGACGTCTTATAGATAGATGTTGATACGGCATATGACAGTTTGTAATGTCCAAACTGCTTCGTCCTCGTCAGCGCATTCCCCTTACATCTGCAACTATACCTTCCATTTCTATTTTATCCATGTGTTTATATCTGTGTAAATGTAACATTAAGTTTGTCTCCATGTAAGATTCGTTGTACTGTGGTCTTTGGTTTGTCCTGATGAAGATTTTTTAATCGAAATGTCGTCCGTCTCTGCATTTCGTTGTTAGGTTGTTTTATGTTTTATTTTGGTGTCACATGTACCTATTTTTGTTTATCTTGATATTTGCCCTGTGTTACTCCAGCCACCTACTTCCTGTTTAGGGTTGTTACCCTACACTGGAACATTTAACCCTTAATATTAAGTTGTCTTTATTTCATGTCATTATGGCGTATTGGAAACTACTGCGTTGAGCTGTATCTATCATTGACGAACGACATATCTCGGGCAGATATGTCCATAACCACAATCACATCATTTATCTTCTAGAAATATCTGGTTCAAATTTCCTTAGGGTGGTTTCATCTGGGAGCTATTTGCGGTTTTCAAAATATTTTCTGTTGAACTGAGATTTGAACTATAGATCTCCCAGCTAGGATGCCAGTGCACATCGTTTTTGTAGGACTCGGAAAGCTCAGTTTTGTTACGATGCATTACAAAATCACGAGGGGGGGGGGGAAGTAATATCAAATAATGACAGAAAGAAATGTTCTTCTAGAAGTAAAGATACGGGTCAAGAATAATGACCAGGTTAGCATCATATCATTGTGTATTATCATTGTATCATTGTGTGTTATCATTGTATCATTGTGTGTTATCATCGTATCAGTGTGTATTATCATCGTATCAGTGTGTGTTATCATCGTATCAGTGTGTGTTATCATCGTATCAGTGTGTGTTATCATCGTATCATGGTGTGTTATCATCGTATCATTGTGTATTATCATCGTATCATTATGTGTTATCATTGTATCAGTGTGTGTTATTATCATCGCATCTGATGATCACCAGCAAAGACATAGAGTTTTAGAGATCAGTGATCGCCGACGCCAAAAGGTATAACACATAAAGTCAATCCTCTCCACATATGAACCCCATATATTCAAACTTGATCCTTGCCATGTCTTTCATTATTTTATCGTTGCCAATAGCAGCAATCATATTGCCTGTTATTCCTGACTGAATACATAGGATGCCTTGTTACTTGTAATCAGAAACGGTTGCTTGCACAAAGTCCCTAGTTTCTGAATCTGTTATGTGTCTGGCAAGAATCTGGGTGAAAGATTTTCTGTCCGAACCATTTATTCCAGCTGCTGTTTATGTGGTGTATCTTGTGTGATTTGTAGCCTTACAATTTGTCTGTTTAATCTATTCGTGACTTGTAACATTACAAATATATATGTGATAGAGAGAAAGAGAAATGAATACTTGTAAAATGACAAATATATATTTGAGAGAAAAAGAAATGGATACTTGTACTTATATGGAAATATGTGTGAGAGAGAAAAAAATGGATACTTGTAACATTATAAATATGTGTGAGAGAGAGAGAGAGAGAGAGAGAGAAATGGATACTTGTAACATTACAAATATGTGTGAGAGAGAGAGAGAGAAATGGATACTTTGTCTTCTTCAATGTTCGTTCTCAAACTCCTGCAGATTAGCAGGATGTAGTCAGGAGAACAGAATGCATTCTGTGATAGTTTACAGATTAACTACGATACCTCTGCCTTTCGGCCAGACACATCCGACTTCAGCATGGCTTCTGTGCAACTCTTACCCTATATATTTGATGGGACAACCAACTCCATCCCCATTACCTCCTTAGCCACCTCTTACGACATGCACTGAAGGTAAATAGTGTTGCTATTCTTTGCTCTCCTTTCGGGCCCCGGTAATCCACAAGCGAGAAATGCATCTCGAATGCATGTACCAGTTCCTCATCTTCTCCCGTACATGGTCTCTCTCTCTCCCTCTCTCTGCCTTTCAGCTTCACTCTCTTGTACATGTACTCTATTTTGTAATCCATCTGTAGTCTTCTTTCTCACTCGTTCTTGTAGTTCTGTAATGTCCTCCTCTGCAATCTTTCACGTTCTTGTGTTGCCACAAATTACTGTAAATTAATTACACTGGCAACTATCATCACACCCATAGCCCTTCAGTGTCGTAGGGGTGTGACTCTGGAAATATCCACACCAAAATTGCACCACGCATTTCTGTTCTCATTTCCTTGTTTAAATCTCGAAAATCTGAATCCTGTCCAGTCTTTAATATTTTCAATCCATACCTTCCTGTACCTCCTGTTCTTCTTATACCATCATCTGATCCTTGCAAGATAGTTTTAGAAAGGGAATCGTGTCTCATCTGATCCTTGCAAGATAGTTTTAGAAAGGGAATCGTGTCTCATCTGATCCTTGCAAGATAGTTTTAGAAAGGGAATCGTGTCTCATCTGATCCTTGCAAGATAGTTTTAGAAAGGGAATCGTGTCTCATCTGATCCTTGCAAGATAGTTTTAGAAAGGGAATCGTGTCTCATCTGATCCTTGCAAGATAGTTTTAGAAAGGGAATCGTGTCTCATCTGATCCTTGCAAGATAGTTTTAGAAAGGGAATCGTGTCTCATCTGATCCTTGCAAGATAGTTTTAGAAAGGGAATCGTGTCTCATCTGATCCTTGCAAGATAGTTTTAGAAAGGGAATCGTGTCTCATCTGATCCTTGCAAGATAGTTTTAGAAAGGGAATCGTGCCTCATTACGTGACCATATTCCACAAGTTTGCGACGCCTCACCACTGTCATGAGATGTTCCTGTTTACCTGCAAGAGTATTTAGTTTGCATCTCACGTATATGTTTGCTTTATATTCTGTATAATGGATGCGTAAATTTTCTTCTGTAACGTTTGTTGTCAAAAGCCTGTATTCTCCTCTCTACTACCGCTGTATTTGTCTAATTTCTTCTTGTTGTGCTCGCATTGGACCTGTTGGACATTTAAAACCGCACTACTAACTTTATTATCGCTATTACTTATTATTATTAATTTATTATTTTGGTTGAGTTTTGGTCATCTTCGATTCATTTGACGAACATCATTTGTCCAACTCTGACAACAGTACGAGAGCCTATATTCTCTTCTCCATTTCTGTTGTAATTGTCCAACTCTGACAACAGTACGAGAGCCTATATTCTCTTCTCCATTTCTGTTGTAATTGTCCAACTCTGACAACAGTACGAGAGCCTATATTCTCTTCTCCATTTCTGTTGTAATTGTCCAACTCTGACATCCGTACACAAGTATCTGATCTAGTTGTGGGTCTGTAACTCAAGTATCTGATCTAGTTGTGGGTCTGCAACTCAAGTATTTGATCTAGTTGTGGGTCTGTAACTCAAGTATCTGATCTAGTTGTGGGTCTGCAACTCAAGTATTTGATCTAGTTGTGGGTCTGTAACTCAAGTATCTGATCTAGTTGTGGGTCTGCAACTCAAGTATTTGATCTAGTTGTGCGTCTGCAACTCAAGTATTTGATCTAGTTGTGGGTCTGCAACTCGAGTATCGGATCTAGTTGTGGGTCTGCAACTCAAGTATTTGATCTAGTTGTGGGTCTGCAACTCAAGTATTTGATCTAGTTGTGCGTCTGCAACTCAAGTATTTGATCTAGTTGTGGGTCTGCAACTCAAGTATTTGATCTAGTTGTGGGTCTGCAACTCAAGTATTTGATCTAGTTGTGGGTCTGCAACTCAAGTATTTGATCTAGTTGTGGGTCTGTAACTCAAGTATCTGATCTAGTTGTGGGTCTGTAACTCAAGTATCTGATCTAGTTGTGGGTCTGCAACTCAAGTATTTGATCTAGTTGTGCGTCTGCAACTCAAGTATTTGATCTAGTTGTGGGTCTGCAACTCGAGTATCGGATCTAGTTGTGGGTCTGCAACTCAAGTATTTGATCTAGTTGTGGGTCTGTAACTCAAGTATTTGATCTAGTTGTGCGTCTGTAACTCAAGTATCTGATCTAGTTGTGAGTCTGTAACTCAAGTATCTGATCTAGTTGTGGGTCTGTAACTCAAGTATCTGATCTAGTTGTGGGTCTGCAACTCAAGTATTTGATCTAGTTGTGCGTCTGCAACTCAAGTATTTGATCTAGTTGTGGGTCTGCAACTCGAGTATCGGATCTAGTTGTGGGTCTGCAACTCAAGTATTTGATCTAGTTGTGGGTCTGCAACTCAAGTATTTGATCTAGTTGTGCGTCTGCAACTCAAGTATTTGATCTAGTTGTGGGTCTGCAACTCAAGTATTTGATCTAGTTGTGGGTCTGCAACTCAAGTATTTGATCTAGTTGTGGGTCTGCAACTCAAGTATTTGATCTAGCTGTGCGTCTGCAACTCAAGTATTTGATCTAGTTGTGGGTCTGCAACTCGAGTATCGGATCTAGTTGTGGGTCTGTAACTCGAGTATCTGATCTAGTTGTGCGTCTGCAACTCAAGTATTTGATCTAGTTGTGGGGCTGCAAGTCTGCCTTAGAGCTGTTTTGATGTTTTCGTACATCATTTTGGAGTTCCCCATATCAGCAGTAGTTTGTATTTTTGTGCATAGATTCAACCAATATCTATTTGCACATTTTCTTGATTCTTGCTGCACTAGTTGTTTTGTTTGATTGAGGTGGTCGTGTGCGCTTTTGACGGGTTCTTTTTTAACTTTAAAAATGCTTCTTGTTCATTTCTATAAAGTGGCTGAGCTCTGCTGTATTTTCTTCAACCCAGTCTTTGCTAGAAAATCTGTGTGTTCCGTACGACAAAACGCACCGCTGTCATATATGTGCGTTGTCTGGTTGTTCCAGATGTTATCTACGTTTACTTAATTATCTGGGCATTTTTCTTTTTATTACTACTATTTTATTACTATTATTGTATTACTGCTGTTTATTATTACTTCTACTATTACTACTAGTATTGTTACTACTAATATTGTTACTACTAGTATTGTTACTACTAATATTGTTACTACTACTATTACAACTATTTGAAAGACACGGACGATACAAGAACTATTCTGGAAACATACACACATGTCCATCTACGGTATAAGGCCTGCCACCTAATTAGAAATCCATCATTCTTAATAATTCTTTGACTATTCCCTTCATTTTCATTGGCTGGCACACACATTATAATCACAATGACCAATTAAGATCACGGAAGTTGTCAAAAGTATCATTAAGAAGGCCGCATTTCCAATTAGTTAGTATGTCTTATATTGGAGACGTTCGTGCTAGAGTACATGAACTAAAATATCAATGTAACACGTCTTCACAAACAAGTCTTCGTCTGAGCATCGCTTTATGCATGAACTATATCAATACGTAAGACAATCCAGGATTCTGTAGTTACATGTGCCTCGTTCTATAACGTTAACGGAGCCCAACTTTGATTAGAAATATTTGCATTCAAGAGATAATATTTTCTTTCGCTTTAACACGGCCCTCACAGGAAATTGCTGGCTGCTAGCTCAGCGGGATGAATCCGTAAGAAGCCTAGTATCTCTTCAAATGTTCATAAACAGACTTATTCTTTGACATTTTTATCTTGTGCATATATTTTGAAAGTCTTTGTGAATATTTTAGCCACATCAGTAAAAGCTTAGTTAGTTTAAGAATGTTGATATTTGTGAATATTTTAGCAGAATCAATAAAAGTTTAATTTAAGAATGTTGATATTTGTGTAGAAAAAACAAACTCAAGACAAGTTACGTAGATTTACAACGACAATATAAGAAGAACGAATAAACTAGCGAGTGACGGGAACCATCAGTATGCACATCCTACATTATCTACGGAGGACCGCTGTAACCTAGTTGATAGTGAGATTGCTTAGGTTTGAAACCACGTCCGACAACAACAAAACTCCGTGTCGTCAGTATTCACCTGACACGAACTTTCCTTGAGTAGACCCAGCTGTAAATAGGTGCCTGGCGCATGATTTCGGGAAGGGAAACACAACACTGAAGACAACTGGAGAACTTACCTAATGAAAAGTTAGTACATGGAAAGTGTTCTTTATACCAGACGGCAGGTTGCAGCCGTGAGAAATATCTTTACCTTCATATACTAGCATATTCTGAGCATCAACGTGCCTGCCTCAAGTACAACTATATCGAAACACAACTATTAATCATCAAATATAGAAGTAAACTATTCAAAGTTTCACTAACTTTTCCCTCAAACACATGTAATTATCTGTTTAACTGTCTAACGTATTAATGCCATTTTTGCATATGGTGTTATATTTGGTTAGACCCAATATATTTGGTAAGACTCGCTTGTTATAGTTGCTGGGTATGTCAACCTATCTGCTCTCTCATTTCCTCAAACACCCGAATGACCAGGCATGAAAACGAGTGATTACTTCCAATTTCAACCACCCGCTGTCTCAAAGCACTAACGAAAAAAGGTCCTCTTGTGTTTTTTTTACCACGCTTCTTGAGTCACGGATAATACTTACATGAGTTGTAGTTTGTGTTCACAAAACTATAGTCATCCTTCGTGTATACACAGCCAAGCTGCCCCCTAATCTTTCTGATTGTCTTTCTTACACGATGAGCCTTGAATACATTCAATACGCCTATGCGAGACAGTCGGCAGTAATGACCTCTGTGAAGAAAGTAAACAAGACTTCATTCGTTACTTTTTTTTATTATTAACGTGCTTTTAGTTGGTCATTATTTATATACTTGGGTGTCGCATACAAAAATTAAAAAAAAAAAAAATCAAGGCCGACCAACGAAAGTAAGGAGGTAATAAAAAATCAGCATTTGATGCCATGTTTACTTTCTGCTTCGTCCAGTAGTTTCTCTACTGCTGCTTCGTCCAGTAGTTTCTCTACTGCTGCTTCGTGTCCAGTAGTTTCTCTACTGCTGCTTCGTCCAGTAGTATCCTCTAATATGTTATCCAGCGTCGATCTCTTTCTCTTCTTCTTCAGCGTTCATTCTCATACTCCCACTGGTTCTGTCTTGTAACAGGACAATGATCATATTCGATTTCTAGCACGATGTAGTCCAGAGAATGGAAATACGTTGTGTCGCCGTTTTATGTGCATTAATGGCTCGAAACATCCGTCCGCCTGTGCATTAATTTCAAGATATTAAATATGCCTTGTTCAATGTGCCACCACATTTACCTTTCTAGCCAGGGTGTCAGCTCGTTCAATTACATGTACTCCAGAATGGCATGACAATAACTCCATAGAAGTTCGTGAAGGGCAGATCTATCTGTGTATGCTGTCCACTAATAACGCAAGAATCCGCTTTCCAGCTGTCGAAGCATGGACTGAGAGTCGGACACACTAGCTGCCTTGTTCTCCATGGTTGGAGCTGTCGAAGCATGGGCTGAGAGTCGGACACACTAGCTGCCATGCTCTCCGCGGTTTTATCGTTAATAAAATAATTACCAACCATAGGAAACTTAAAGAGCATAGAAGATTGACTTCATTGTATTAAAGTTTCACGACATATACTTTCAACACAACAGTACGTTGTCTTGCCTCTGAGATAAAGCAGCTCAAAATATTCCCAGGTAATCTCCCAAAAATGCACCTGTAAACAAGACGCTGAACCCACAACCGTGTCAACATGAGACAATGGTTAGAGCACTTCCTCAGGAAGATCTTGATAATCAAACAATGGAGAAATAACTCAATTACACACATGCAATAAACTGGCAACAATACATACGTCATTGATGTTGTCTTCTAGACAGATCAACCAATGACAACCAGTTCTTTTTGATCAATCAGTCGCGAGTAAATTAGCTTTACCCAGCGGCGTCTTTCCTTTTCAGAAAAGTAAATTGTACATTCTAGTCTATCTGGAGCGCGCATGACAGTTTACGCTTAATCCTTGTCTACGTTTTACATGCGTTCATCATTATCTTTACGTCAAAGATAGACATTTACAAGCAGGCTCACGTTTTGATTGTGTTTCTTAGATAGTTTTGGTGTTTTATGACGTAAGCAGAGATAATAGACTTGTTGATTTATAGCTGAGGTAATTTATTATAGACTTTTTATCTTTTAGTTATCACAAGGAGAACCGCAGGGATAAGTTAGGGATAACAAATTAATATAAAATATTCGTGAATTCGTGAAAATATAATCTTATATTTTCTTTCATTGTCTATTGTCATTCCCCAGGCAGGTGAATGATGGTTGATAGTAACCATACTCGCCGTTAAGAGTAGGAGGAGGGGTGGAGCCTCAGTTGTCATTCCAAGGTCTGATGTGTCACCTCGGTTGCGTTGATTCTATGTTTGTTCAAGGTTATTTTGATGTCTTCTATAAACCATTTATTCGTGGTCTTACTTTCATTCCATATACAAAGAAGGTATTATCTACTGAACACAAAATACACCAAGATGTTTTAGCTAATGATTTACTCACACCCCACTCCGTGTAAACAGTTGTCCAGAATTCAGGCACATCACCCTCTGTTTAATTATGTCCATAATTCAGGCACATCACCCTCTGTTTAATTATGTCCAGAATTCAGGCACATCACCCTCTGTTTAATAATGTCCAGAATTCAGGCACATCACCCTCAGTTTAATAATGTCCAGAATTCAGGCACATCACCCTCTGTTTAATTATGTCCATAATTCAGGCATATCACCCTCTGTTTAATTATGTCCATAATTCAGGCACATCACCCTCAGTTTAATAATGTCCAGAATTCAGGCACATCACCCTCAGTTTAATAATGTCCAGAATTCAGGCACATCACCCTCAGTTTAATAATGTCCAGAATTCAGGCACATCACCCTCAGTTTAATAATGTCCATAATTCAGGCACATCACCCTCTGTTTAATTATGTCCATAATTCAGGCACATCACCCTCTGTTTAATAATGTCCAGAATTCAGGCACATCACCCTCAGTTTAATAATGTCCAGAATTCAGGCACATCACCCTCAGTTTAATAATGTCCAGAATTCAGGCACATCACCCTCAGTTTAATAATGTCCAGAATTCAGGCACATCACCCTCTATCATCCTCTATGGAGGGTGTAGTCTAGATAATGGGATTGCGTAATATCGAGGTTTTTTTAGCCTCTTCAGACACGTGTGTTTTAATTTGTTTATGTCTTTAATTTGTGGCACTGGTTTAACAAATCCGACTTCCGCAGCAGTATGTTTACGATCAGATTTTTACCAAATCTACTGAACAGCCGACGTCCTCAGCCGCGTCGTTAGTATTCCAGCCTGTTTGTTGCAATATATTTTTATCAGCGGTGCTCGCACAGCACGCTAATATTATTGATCACCCATCCGAATTGTGACATTAATCATCGTTTCTTACGTTTTTGTTGCTGTCTGGGTCTCTATACACTCGGCCACTAACGCTCACACTATTCTCGGTTCCTTAGGTGCGTAACCGATTAAAGCCTTCTTATGCACGAGCTTTCAACCACAAACATGAGTCCATCTGGGTTATATCAGGACCTATGAATATACAAAATATTAAATGTTGAAATTTTGAAGTGGAAATAATACTAAAACCACAATTCAGTCACGTGTTCTGTAATAATTTAAAGTTCTTGAAACATTTCTGGGCATTTGATAAATTAATCAATACTTCAATACTCATTTTCCAATCTGTTTCTATATTCATGTAATTCCAAGTTTTGTGTGTTATCTGTTGTGTTAAAAATTCATGAATCTACATCGTATCAACAATTCATGAATCTACATCGTATGAATAATTCATGAATCTACATCGTATGAACAATTCATGAATCTACATCGTATCAACAATTCATGAATCTACATCGTATGAACAATTCATGAATCTACATCGTATCAACAATTCATGAATCTACCTAGTATCAACAATTCATGAATCTACATCGTATCAACAATTCATGAATCTACATCGTATCAACAATTCATGAATCTACCTGGTATCAACAATTCATGAATCTACCTGGTATCAACAATTCATGAATCTACCTGGTATCAACAATTCATGAATCTACCTGGTATCAACAATTCATGAATCTACCTGGTATCAACAATTCATGAATCTACCTGGTATCAACAATTCATGAATCTACCTGGTATCAACAAGTCATGAATCTACCTGGTATCAACAATTCATGAATCTACCTGGTATCAACAATTCATGAATCTACCTGGTATCAACAATTCATGAATCTACCTGGTATCAACAATTCATGAATCTACCTGGTATCAACAATTCATGAATCTACCTGGTATCAACAATTCATGAATCTACCTGGTATCAACAATTCATGAATCTACCTGGTATCAACAATTCATGAATCTACCTGGTATCAACAAGTCATGAATCTACCTGGTATCAACAATTCATGAATCTACCTGGTGTCAGCAAAACAATTCATGAATCTACCTGGTATCAACAATTCATGAATCTACCTGGTATCAACAATTCATGAATCTACCTGGTATCAACAATTCATGAATCTACCTGGTATCAACAATTCATGAATCTACCTCGTATCAAGCAGAACTGACCCATAGATTCTCATTGTTCTCCAGCAGACGCAAAATGTTGGTCAGTTTTAATGATTCGCAGCTCCTTGGTTAAACACTCTTTACTATACCTGAAAGTGCACAGTCCCACTGGTGCCAGCAGCTAATTCACAGATATTTCGCATGAAATTCTTTCTGTAATTATGCGCGTACTAGACACTAGTCTAACAAAGGCGGGACATTCCGCACAGAAAGAATGCAGTCTTCTGTTTATAACCCGAACTGTGTCTATATACATAAGCGGGATATTGTCTGGCGTAGAGTTTGTAGATAACACTCGTACGACATCTTCGATCCAAAAGTTAACCAAAATTAGATTAATGTCAACAGATAGAGAGAACTTGTATAAGATCTTATCCAGACCAGTGATTCTCAAACATTTGTAATATGTGTCCTATCAAGTGCAGGGTATATGTGAAACATAGAAAACATGCCAGGAATAGCAGTTGAAGATTACAATCGGAATAATCTGAGATATTCTGATGAAACGAGGGAGGGAACAAGAACTACAAGCGATGTTAGACATGGTAGTTCAAGAAAGTAAAAATATAAGACAAGAACAAAATAGACGTAATGGTTGCTTCTAAGAAATACACACCGCCAAGATAGGCTATTAATATCAATGATTTAAAATTCAGTAAAGTGAATATACTCAAGTTATTTTGGCACTATTTTAGCATCCAATGACAGGTGCTCCATGTGGATAAGGAACAGGATAGCATAGGACAAATCAGCATTTCAGAAAATCAGAGACATTCTTGATTGGATTGCTAGATTGGATATGTAGATTGTACATTGGATTGCTAGATTGGAAATGTAGACTGTACATTGGATTGCTGTTATCAATTCATATGCGAATTTGAGTGTTAGGATGTTATATCGAACCAATTTTTCTTTATGCATGTGAAGTATGGACAGTAAATATAAAATCTCAAAGTGAGCTGAGAAAATATTACGGAGGACAGCTAATAAAATTAATTTTAATTTCTGTAAATTTATGTAAATCAGAGATGCTAGAGTTAAAAAAAAACACATTATAACAAAACTTAGAATCAGAGAAGTCAGTATGTTTATGAAATGTGATGAGAAGAGCAAAACGTGAACATTTAGTAACAACCGAGAATGATCAAGAAGAGAAACGACAAAGGAAGATAAAGAGAGAAGTTTGTGAATTTGTTAACACTGTGGCACGAGAGACTGTCACCAACTGAATCAATTAGCAACATAAGAAACAAAGAGCTGTGGAGAAATATGATGTTCTACAGCTGTGGAGAAATATGATGTTCTACAGCTGTGGAGAAATATGATGTTCTACAGCTCTTGTCATTTCACTGATTAATTTATCACATGCCCAGAAATGTTTCAAGAACTTTACATTATTACAGAACACGTGACTGGACGTTCTAAAGTATTACTGATCACGTGACTGAACGTTCTAAAGTTGTTAACATGTGTCGTCCTAGTGATGATGATGAAATAATCCCGTTAGCTGTGAGCAGGTAGCTCTTGGCACATGATGATGATGAAATAATCCCTTTAGCTGTGAGCAGGTAGCTCTTGACACATGATGATGATGATGAAATAATCCCTTTAGCTGTGAGCAGGTAGCTCTTGACAGCCCCGTAGCCTTTTGACAAACGATGACGTCTTCTTCATCTGAGTAAAAGAGACGAAACATGAGTAAGGGGAGGGGGTTATGGATGAATGTTTAGACCCCGATGGAAGGAACTCCAGTGTACTAGTATCCATGGATTACCACATTCTGCCAGGAGCACAGCAGACACATCAGGGTCAGTTGTCTCGTCATTCTTCTGTCATATTTCTTGACACATCCGCAGCGATGTCACATCTAGCATTCCTTATCACCTAGGAGTCTGCTGCAAAATGACAATGTTGCACCGTACGCTGACCTGCATCTTGTCGTCATACATGTGGATTATTCGATCCATGTGCATTATTCGATCCATGTGGATTATTCGATAGAAGACAAAACTATGAAATCCAAACAAGACATGCAGTGAAAATGATTTTTTTCGCAGATGACATGTTGTCATCCTACCTTCAACTTTGCTTAATGTTTTGTTTCATCTCGCATTCAGATTATTAAAACTGCTTTTTCTTATCGCAATACGTCATTGCTTCTGTGTTCTTCCTATTAGTGTCAATCGTCTAATTTAATTTGCAATATTAGGTAATCCTCTTTGTCTTCTGTTTTCTTTGTGTTTTTCTTGAAAAAGGTATTGTGATCGAAACGTCGATTAGACATTTTTTTTAAATTGTAAAGCTTATTACGTCACGTTATTCGGGTTGCTTTGCGAACTGTTACTGTGTTACATCATGAGATTCGTTCTAGTAAAAATAATTCATCATCATCAGTTTCCTCTAGCGCTGAAGTTAGCGCATAGGGCAGAGGTCAGATCTCTCCAATTCTGTCTGTTTAAAGCTATTCTGTGCAGTTCTTGAATAGTATGGATATTGATTATTTTAATTTCTCTAAGTATTGTTCTTCTAAGTGTTTCTTTTGGTCTACCTCTGGTCTTTTGCCTGTAGGTATCCATTCAAGAGATTGGTGATGTATTCTGTTGATGTCTGCGCGTAGGACATGCCCGATGTAGGACCAACGGCATTTTCTGATAACATCTGTGATGAAATTTTGATGTGTCTCTTCTCTGATTTTATCATTCGATTTGAATTCACTCCAATAGGTGTTAGTTATCCTACGAAGACATAAAAAATACTTCATCTGCGCCAAAACCGGTCCGCCAAAATATGCCCGCTAAGTTTTTTTCTCTAGCCAGTTAAGCAGATCTAAAAGTTCTATACACGTGCAGTCCCTATAGCTTAGAAATTACTTATAGCCTCAAAGGACTAGGAAAAAATGTTGTAACCATTACCACATAAAATAATAACTTGTTCCAACCCGCAGACTCAAACAAGTTTTCATATGTCTGATCTATTTGTTTTCTGTTACATTTTTTCTTGATACTTGACTATTCTTAATACTTGACCATTTAAACTTGATATCTGAATATTTATTTTTGATTAGATACAGGTATTGTTACATAAGGGGCATTCCCATAAGTGATCAGCTCTCCTTTCCTGCAGCCATCGAAGAGTATACAGATTCAACATCTGTGTCAGATGTTAATTGTATGATCTTTGGATCTTTACAGAGAGGACATACTTCGGATCTTTATAGAGAGGATATACTTCAGATCTTTACAGAGAGGATATACTTCAGATCTTTACAGAGGACATACTTCGGATCTTTACAGAGAATACATACTTTTCTCCCCTGGGTATCCCATTTCTGTCACACTCTATATATATGCACGTTATCACTTCCAGTCACGTTTTCTTCACACTGTAGTAAATTATTGAGATCAATCACATTACTGCTCGCCAATGTATCTGTTCTCACGTTGCTTCTGACCCCCACATGACCAGAACAGTATATTCTTGTAACACTTTGAACACCTCTCTTGTTCAGTTATGTAGTCCATTCATTCCTTAACATGCACCAACGTATATTACACAACATGCTTTGTGAGTCTAAGACTATCTCACCGTTTGAGTTGACATTTCAGTGATCAACCACATGAGTGTCGACGTTACCGCTTCTATTTGCATTTTCGTACCGGTAGTTCTAGTGAATTCGGCGCATGACTTATAACGCACCTTCCTGATATTTCAGTAAGACAATTGTAGAGAAAACCCCGGTAACCGTACAGGCTAGAAGCAACCTGACACCTTGAAGTTAGGCACGTATCTTTTATTTCTACTTCTTTTTCAGCGTTCATTCTCAAACTCCCACTGGATCTCTCTTGTAGAAGTACAATGTTCCTGCAAGATTTCCAGCAGGATGTATCCTTGAGAAGACTACAGGCTTTTGAATACAACTTTTCCCACCGACGACGGATGTGCCGGGCTATAGGCTCAAAGAAAACGACGAAACGACTCATTTCATTCTCTGGACTACATCCTGCTGGAAATCTAGTAGGACAATGGTCCTGCTACAAGGGAGATCCTACGGGAGTTTGAGAATGAACGCTGAAGAAGAAGAAGAATATAACTTTTACAGACGAATTCTACGAATTTTCTGCAAGTGAACATGAGAAAAATGTGTACGTAAGAAATAAAATAGAGAATGTATCCAGGTCCACAAGAATCATTGTTTTCAACAGTGAAACGACGAAATCTTGTATGGTTTAGACATGTATGCAGACATGATTCCTTGTCATAAACAATACTGCTGGGAACTGTCGAATGAGGAAGAAGCAGAGGAGGATACATATACTGTTAAATTAAAAAAACTAAAAAAAAACGCAACATTATTTCAAACGTGTACCAATATTTTTTTTTTTTGGCGGAATTAATGTTTCAACTTTGGCATGAAGAAAATATCAGACTTTAATTAAAAGAATTATGTCTCCACATAATTCCAACGGTGCATTGACGATACTGGTTTTTCTACTGCATTAGATTCTGGCCATACCGGTCCGTAAAAGCATGACTTCTGTAGGGTCTTCTAGCCAAAAGACCAGCGTCGTGCATCTGGTTCTTGCCCGTTTGATCTGAAATTCGGGGAGCTAGTGACCATTGACGGAACTGTGGAGGACGCGGATGAAAAAACGATTTCCGAGATGACGCAGCCGTATGAAACTGTCTTCAGGAGGAGTTTTTACTCTGGGTCTTCCACTTAGTGGCCGGTCTGCCACTGAGCCACTTTGGTGAAATCACCTCCAAAGGCGACATTTGGTGCTTTTGACCACATTCAATTGTCTTACCACTACACTTTGTGATTGTCCAGTCTGCAAGCGTCCAATGATGAAATATGGTTGTTCAATAGTGAGATGAGTCATACTTGCACATTGAATTTATTCGAGGACCATCAATCTTTTATAGGCATTCAATAATATGTTCAGAGAGTTTTGTGTTCAGTAAGTTTCATGGGATTCTCATAAACTTGTCACGAGTTATTGTCAAAAATGTTGCTTTGTTCTTGACCTCTTTCATGACCTCACTAATAATGAGGTGAGTACATTTCAGGTAAACACAAGAAGTTAAAGATCAGGTGGTCACAGTCGATAGGTTGGATGATATCCAATCAGTGAATACCTTTAATAAAAGTAATTCCAAAATGTATTTAAACACAATTTTTTACAGTATAAAAACATGGACAGACAACATTAAAGACTGGACAACATGGACAGACAACATTAAAGACTGGACAAGACAAGATTTGTCCTAACTCATCTATATCATTGAAGATTGAAATCACTGGAATATACTGAAGAATCCATTGTTGTACCCTACTACCATGACTGTTTACGGGTTTATAAATATATATAGATAGTTAAGAGAATGTCAGTGCGTTGTGACCCAGTTTTATTTGCGCCAATGGTCCGAAACACCCTTCTTCGGCGGTATCTCTCATTTTAAAGGGCCTGAGTTCAAGTAATTTTAACACTTGAGAATTTAACATTTCTTTAAAAACTAAGATGGCTTGCTAATTAGTCTTTAAGTTATGTTTACCACCTGGTCTTTAGCTGAATTTCTTCATTCCTATAGTTAAGATTCCAATGCTTCGCCCATATACTTAATTACAGTACGTAATTACCAGAAAGTCATCAATTATCCAGCAATCAGGTGTAGGCCGCAACAACACAAATATCAAAGTAATTATATTAAACATGTAAACATGTTACAAATACATATCACTAAACATAGAAGACAATGTAAACAAACATAGTAAAATAAATAAGAACGGAAACAGATGACGTTTCGATCGATCGTTATATTATATATCTGTTAACACGAAGATGTATGATCGAAACGTCAATTGTTTCCGTCCTTATTGCATTTTATTATATGTGTTTCAATCATCTTTTCTTTAGTAGTGACTGGTATTTTTAATTCATGTTTAATTATTTAATATAATTAATTATAAACTGTTATTTTTACAGTAGTTCCAAGATATGGATGCGAGACTTGAACTTTAAACAAGATAATCCCACCGAAGACGGATGTGTCGGGCCATTTGATTCATATAAAATGGCTACACAACGCGTTTACATTATCTGGACTACATCCTGCTGGAAATCTAGTAGGATGATGGTCCTGCTACAAATGATATCCAGTGAAAGTTTGAGAATGAACGCCGAAGAAGTTCAAGACAATATCCAGAAGGATAAATTTATTTGAAATGAAGTGCCACAGAATGATCATACGAATATCATGGACAGAAAAAATAAGAACATCGAAATTTTGAAATTACTGAAACTAAATGAGTACAATCTAAATACAATCATAAGAAGGAAGCTACATTATTGTAGACGCTAAAAGAGAAATGATGGTATCAAAAGGCTCATTCTGGAGGGCAGAGTGTCAGGAAAAAGAAGGAGAGGACAACAAGAAGACGATGGGCCAGCAACATCGAAGAATGTATGAACATGTATCTGGCCAATGCAGGTCTGCTTGTCCAGGACAAGAGAAGCTTTCAGGATATCCAGGATGAAGCTAACGTTCAGGATATCCACGACGAAGCTAACGTTCAGGATATCCACGATGAAGTTAACGTTCAGGATATCCACGATGAAGTTAACGTTCAGGATATCCACGATGAAGTTAAAGTTCAGGATATCAGGATGAAGTTAACGTTCAGGATATCCACGATGAAGCTAAAGTTCAGGATATCCAGGATGAAGTTAACGTTCAGGATATCCAGGATGAAGTTAACGTTCCGGATATCCAGGATGAAGTTAACGTTCAGGATATCCACGATGAAGTTAACGTTCAGGATATCCACGATGAAGCTAACGTTCAGGATATCCACGATGAATCTAACGTTCAGGATATCCAGGATGAAGTTAACGTTCTGTATATCCAGGATGAAGTTAACGTTCAGGATATCCACGATGAAGTAACAGTTCTGGAAAGAATATGTTACTTGATATAATTATAGAAAGAGAAAAAAAACGGCGGAAATATTTCTGTGAAAGAACCAAAACTGCTAATCACAACCCAGTTTGAGAATCATTGCCAAGACAGAACGCGTATATGCCCCATCCTATCAAGATATCAGGTATAGCATATAATCAGTATCTCATTATGGGGTATTTGAACAAATATCTTCTCGTATGGACATTGTCTTAAATAATAACGTTGAAGTTTGCCATGAGATAATTGTGTGTGATTGTGCATTCGCCGAATAGACAACTCGAAAAAAGGAGTTTCAGATTGCCTTTCGAAGACCTTTCTGTACTGGTTATGTCGTTTGAGATTGTTTTTCGAAGACCTTGCTGTACTGGTTACATCATTTCAAACATATAATAATATTGTCTTGTATTTATTCAGTTGGATGGTTAGGGGAATCGAGGTAAGTGTTCAGTACTGTGGGGGGGGGGGAGAAAATGTGAGGTGAGGGAGTGAGGAAATTATTCTGAGGTTTAAGAAAGAGGTGTTTTCAGACGTGAAGCATGTATTGGCTTGTGTGAAGGACAGGTGAGGTGACTGTTGCGTGGTGTGGGAGTGACAATATTGTTGTGACGGGTGTTGGAGAAATAAGAATAGACAGGTGTTTACTTTTTATTATTTTTGCGAGATATAGAAAAATATAATATTAATAAATTCACAAAAAAGTCACAGTAATAATGATAATAATAATGTCCTATGACAGCGAGGTACAGAGCGCGTCTGTGACGGCCAAGGGACCGTGTTCAAATCCCGCCGCAATCATTTGTGCATCGTTCAGAAAGCAATGGAAAACAAGGGAACATTTTATATTGTCTAGAAAAGTAATACAAACAAAAAATGCTGGATTGATGGCTACATCTTGAATATGAAATGCTATCAATAGAATACATCCCAGTACAAGTAGACGCCAACACATAGTCGAATTATTTCCCTTGTCTAGGTTTGTAAATTTAATTTTCATCATTTAATAATTTAAATATTTATTAATTTTAGGGTTTGGATTAGGATTAGGATAGCTGAAATTTTCATAACTAATTCTAACCCCAACCCTAAATTCACGAATATCTTAGTTATTAAATTAGGAACATGAAATTTACATAGACAAGGGAAATAATTAAACATGTGGCGGCTTCTACTTGTACTGTACCCTAAATACAACAACACTTTGTATTATTGTTATTGTTATAACACTCATAACAGTTACGATTGTAGAGGCACCACATTGGAGTCATCAACACACAAACTTCTAAGAAACTTTACTATTCTCGGCTTACCGGCGAGCTCTGTTGAAGCGAGGTGTGTTGCACAGGGCTAGAGTAGGGGTTTCTGGAGCAGGACAGTGGGAAATTAGATTGCGATTAAATGAAAAGGAAAAAGAGGAATAGTGAAGAGAGATAGAAAAAATATTTAGTTCTATGTTTAACGAGTTAGAGCTTGCATGAGAAAGTAGAAAAATGTGAAGTTCTATATTAGGCGAGTTATATCTTGCATGAAAAAGTAGAAACATACAGGAAGCAAACGAAATACAAGAGAATTATGATGATGATGATGAGGTAGTCCATTTCGCTTTGATTAAGTAAATCTTATGAACTCATAGCCATTCTAACAAAAATACAGGTAATCCTCACTTGTGATGCAGATCTGTAGGATTAATGTTAAAGAATGGGCAGGATTTAGACTCTCACACTCAAAGAAATGATAACAGAGAGACATGGCAAAACATTTGTGTTGTCGTTTCCAGAGAGACACTCCTACGACCCTGAAAAGTTATGGGTTTGATGAAGTTAATGTAGAGTTATTGTGAATGGTTGGATGTGGTGGAAGCAGGTTGTCTGTGATGTTAGTCAGTTGTAGACACTGAAACAGTAGGTGTTCAACTGGTTCTTCTTTGTGGTTGTAGCGTCTACAGTCTGTTTTATGTAGCATGCTTATTCTGTTCAGCTGTTTATTGACGGGAACATGCCATGTTCTCAGTTGGAATATAGAACATGGGAAAAAGTTCATGTTCCTTTATTTTTTGTTTTGTTATTTCTCATTGATATTAATTGTATATTTTTTTAGTTTGTTCTTAGTTACTAGTAACAATAATACATTATCATACTTGTTATCGTTTCTTAGTTTTCTTACTGCAGCACTCTTCACTTTGTCGGATATCATCTGACAGTTAGTTTCATTAGTTATTTATGTCAGGTGATACGTATATTCTTTCCAGGACGTTGTCTTCGTCGTGGATACTCTGAACACCGCTCTGTTCCGGGCAAGCAGACCTACATTGCCCAGAGACATGTGCATTCATTCTTCAATGTCGCTGATCCATTGTCTTCTTGGTCTTTCTCTTCGTTTCTCGCCTGACACTCTGTCCTCTAGAATCAATCTTTCGATAACATCATGTCGCTTTGAGTGTCCAAAATACTGTAGCTTCCTTCTTATGATACGCATGTGGTTGCGTCTGTGGGTCTCACCAATGGCCCACTAGACAAACCAAACAGAAAACCTTAGTGGATGCCATGCCGTTATATTGAGGTTATATTCTTAGAGGAAAGCTTCATGGCACGTCATCTATACAATTATGCGTTTATTTTGTTGTTGAAATGTGTTTCATGTTTACCTGAATATATATGTATGCACCCTCTGTGGTTGGGAGGGAGCCAGAGATGTACTATGCAGCACTGGGGAGGAGGAAACTGACAGCACTGTTTTTTTCCTTTGGCTTAGACCCATCATAGAGGCACAGTTACTCAGGACGTGACAATCCTTTTGACTTGAACATTTGGTTGCATACCTAGAGCAATAGAGAAGTTCGGCATAACCAGTAGTCAATTAGTGGCGGGGAATGAGCAGTGAACCCTATCATGGCTACAGTGCATAGGTTGAAACCCACCTTCCTGGAGGTTTGATAGTTATTCTCTGGCTCTGTCCCGGGGTGGGCCGAAAATCCACAGACTTCCCAGCAATATAATGCCATTTAATGGCATTGGGTCAAAGGGCATGAACCCATGGACCGCTGGATCAGCAACCAACCAACCAACCTTCTTATGATGGTATTTAGAAGCCACCCTTCCTTTAGTTTCAGTAATTTCAAAACTTCAATGTTCTTTTTCTCTGTAAGAATTTTCTGTAGCACTTCATTTCAAATGAATTTATTCTTTTTGGATATTGTCTTGTTTAAAGTCCAAGTCTCGCATTTCATATATTGCCACTGGGAAAACACGTGATCTTATAAGGGCTACTTTAGTGTCGTTATTACTACTTTGCCGTATCTTTCTAATTTGGGCTAATTTGAGTGTTGCAATTGCGAGTATTCTCCTAATTTCGACTGAACAATCTTTGGATATGTTTATATTTGCTCCCGGTTATTTGAATTTGTTTACACATTCTAGTTCTATATTGTCTATGTTGATTATCGGTTTGATCTTTGTGTTGTCTGTTGTCATAATTTTTGTTTTCTGTGCGTTTAGATATAGATTTTGGATCTAGCTGTATTTCTTTGTTGTTGTAAATAGCTGTTTCAGTCCCTCATGATGTGTAGTAAGGAGGATTGTGTCATCAGCATATCTTATTTCTGGAATGTTGTACCTACCGATATGTATTGGATGGAACTCATTTCCCTCTAGTTCTTCTCTTACTATTCTCATTATATTCTCTGCATAGATATTAAAAAAATAAGGTGATAGAGTATACCCCTGTCTCACTCGTACTTTGAACAGCGAACCATTAAGATGTTTCTCCCTCCACTCTTACTGCTGCTTGTTGTTCGTGATACAGTGTTTCATTAAAATGACTTAGATGTTTGGAGAAGCCCATGTTTCTCATGATGGACCATAGCTGATGATGTTTAACACAATCGAATGCCTAGATTTAGTCCATGAAGCACACATGTAGATCGAAGCTGTATTCTCTACATTTCGCAATAATATTCCTCATTAAATATGTGGTCTCTTGTTCCGCTTACTCCTCTAAAATCTGCTTTAGATTCATGAATTTCTGTTTCTAATTTGCGTTGTATTCTTTTCATTATGATCTGCAGTAGTATTTTGCTGGCTTGACTAATTAGTGTTATTGTTCTATAGTTGGTACATAGTTGAAGGTTTCTTTTCTTTAACAAGGGTATGTATACTGACGTTTTGTTTTCGAATACTAAAGAGAATTTGATATTTAGTTCTAAAAAATAGAATTTGATATTTAGTGCTGAAAATAGAATTTGATATTTAGTGCTGAAAATAGAAATTTGATATTTAGTGCTGAAAATAGAATTTGATATTTAGTGCTGAAAATAGAATTTGATATTTAGCGCTGAAAATAGGTTAAAAATATTCTACAGTCCCTTCCCTGCAGTTTAAGATGAATTGTTAATATGTACATTTTCTGTATTAACATCAGGAGAAAAAGCCGATATTTCTATTATATTTTCTGTTATCTGTAGTAAAAAATTTTGAAATTTCGAGGATAGATGTTGTCAATAGTAATAAATGATGATATTTCGATGATATTCTGTTATCATCAGGAACAACTGTTGATATGTCTGTGTTGTTCTGTGTTATAAATAATACAAATTCTGATATTTCCTTGATATTCTTTGCTATCCGTAGTAACAAATGTTGATATGTCCATGATATTCTGTGTATTCAACAGTAACAAATGTTGATATGTCCATGATATTCTGTGTATTCAACAGTAACAAATGTTGATATGTCCATGATATGCTGTGTATTCAACAGTAACAAATGTTGACATGTCCATGATATTCTGTGTATTCAACAGTAACAAATGTTGATATGTCCATGATATTCTTTGCTATCCAACAGTAACAAATGTTGATATGTCCATGATATTCTGTGTATTCAACAGTAACAAATGTTGATATGTCCATGATATGCTGTGTATTCAACAGTAACAAATGTTGATATGTCCATGATATTCTGTGTATTCAACAGTAACAAATGTTGATATGTCCATGATATTCTGTGTATTCAACAGTAACAAATGTTGATATGTCCATGATATTCTGTGTATTCAACAGTAACAAATGTTGTTATGTCCATGATATTCTGTGTATTCAACAGTAACAAATGTTGATATGTCCATGATATTCTGTGTATTCAACAGTAACAAATGTTGATATGTCCATGATATTCTGTGTATTCAACAGTAACAAATGTTGATATGTCCATGATATTCTGTGTATTCAACAGTAACAAATGCTGTTATGTCCATGATATTCTGTGTATTCAACAGTAACAAATGCGAGTCTATGGAGAAGATTGACAAGTTTCAGATCGTGTTCAACAATCCAAGCGCGACCTATTTTGCTGGTGAAACTGTCTATGGCTACGGCTGGCTTGTCATCAAAGATCCAGTCTATGTGTCTAGTGAGTATTATTTTCATCATGTCACGTTTAGTACATTGTATATTTTGTTTGTTGTATTTTGTCCTGATGAAGGCTTTTAGTCGAAGCGTCATTTTTCGCCGTGTCTCGCTATTTGTTTGTTTTACTGTATAATATTGGTACCGCTTATACATATTTCTGTTCATCTTGATATTTGCCTTGTGTTATCCTAACCACCTCTCTCCCTCTTAACAAATTTCCAGTTTCGGATTGTTTCCGACACTAGAGCCTTATCTCTTGCGTTCACACTGCTATGAGTTTCCGACACTAGAGCCTTATCTCTTGCGTTCACACTGCTATGAGTTTCCGACACTAGAGCCTTATCTCTTGCGTTCACACTGCTATGAGTTTCCGACACTAGAGCCTTATCTCTTGCGTTCACACTGCGCTATGAGTTTGAACATCAATGGGATTGTCTACATTCTCCTCGTTATTCTACTTTTGTGTTTTCACATACGGCCAAAACATAATAAGTTTAAATAGTGCATTCATGAACAATCAAGTTTGTGTTTCCTTGTACGAAAATATCATAGCAACAAGAACATATCATAGCAACAAGAAAATATCATAGCAATAAGAAAATATCATAGCAACAAGGAAATATCATAGCAACAAGAAAATATAGCAACAAGAAAATATCATAGCATCAAGAAAATATCATAGCAACAAGGAAATATTATAGCAACAAAAAAATATCATAGCAACAAGGAAATATCATAGCAACAAGAAAATATTATAGCAACAAGAAAATATCATAGCAACAAGAAAATATCATAGCAACAAGGAAATATCATAGCAACAAGGAAATATTATAGCAACAAAAAAATATCATAGAAACAAGAAAATATCATAGCAACATGAAAATATCATAGCAACAAGGAAATATCATAGCAACAGGAAAATATCATAGAAACAAGAAAATATCATAGCAACAAGAAAATATCATAGCAACAAGGAAATATCATAGCAACAGGAAAATATCATAGCAACAAGAAAAAACCCAGATTGTCAAATACCCGTTTGCTTTATTATGATTAATCCATTGGAAATTTCTAGGCACTATATTCCCGTAGGTTGCCATTACTTTCGGGAAGGAACAACCGTTAATCGAGCATCGTAAAGAGAACACATTCGTTCTAGTCGGCCATTTTGGCGGAAATCCCATTTACTAAAAACAATAACAAAAAGAAAACTACGGCTGCTTGGTCATATAAAGAGACATAACTGTTTAGAGAGACAAATAATGGAGGGAAGAGTACCTGGGCAGAGGAGAAAGGGCAGAACAAGAAGACGATGGACAGACGACATTAAGGATAGCATGAATACATCGCTAGAAAATGCAAGCCACATCGCCCAAGACAGAGAGAGGTTCAGAGAGTTCATTGGGAAGACAACGTTCTGGAAGGAATACGTCACATGACACACACATACCTCACATGATACACACATACGTCACATGACACACATACGTATCATGACACTTATTATGATTGTACTTTAATAATACACCGTCCATGGTTGCATATGATGTTATTCATCCACTCATATGTTCTTGCGCTAGTTGTCTCATAGAACAATACTGTACATTTATAATATTATCACAGAACAATACTGTACTTTTAGGTTATTATAGAACAATAGGGTACATTTCATGATAGCTGTCTTACACCGCACACTAAACATTCTCCAACAGTATTGTTAAATTCCTACTTAAAATCCCGTCTCACTACTTACGCCCAGACGTAATCTTGTCTCTATCTGATTTGAATTCAGCGGATTAGTTCCAATGAATTCCATTAATTTCCGTCCCAGCTGAATCGAAATGACGTTTGAGTAGGTTAATCTGGAAAGAGTAGTTTAATCAAGATTTGCAAGTCTCACTTAAGACGTTTGAAGAGCGTTCATCTTGAGTCGGCAGCCATATTACAGAATCTCCATATAATTTTCTCTCATTGCGAACTAAACATAATAAAATATCCATTGTACAGCTGCTGAATATAGGTTATGTGTTCGTGCGTTCACTTTGGTGCTGGGTCCCTGATATCTAACTGAAGAAGTGCAGTAACTTATGATATAACACCATCTGCGGTCGATCTTACTATTACTATCCCCCTCCCACCCCACCCCCACATTTTCAACATTATTGTAGAGAGTATGGGTACTCATTTTTTGTGTCGTGTAAACTAGAAAATATAACAGAAGCGAATGCCGTATTTTATGAGTAAACATCTCCAACTCAATAGGAGGAGCTGCGGCGAAGATTAGTGATTAGGGATTATCTGAACCGACTGCGGTTCACTCTGGTCATCTCCACAGGAGTTTCGTCTCTTTCAAAAGATGGCGAAGGGTATGTATGTTGATGGTCCCCGTGGCGCTCCGATTGTATATTTTCGTAGTTCTGCCCGCAAATTGTGTCCTCTATTTTCTCCGAGAGAAACTCCAAACTCCCTCAATTTCTTAACAATAGTCTAAACCATAATGGTGTCCTCGTCCAACAGTCTGATCCACCATGATATCCTCCTTCAACTGACGCATCTATGCTGAATTTAAAATGTCTCATGTGTCTATTGCCATCTGCCCTGACACATGAACTATTCTCACTAGCATGTCCAGTTAAGAAAGGAACATAGATCAACGGAGACATATATCCATAGAAAGCTTTATGCAAGCACCGAGGAGCTTTCAAATACTTCAGAATTATCAATAAAACTGAGCTTTCTATGTAGAAATTAAATTTCGATTAAGAATAAGAAGACACTAGTCGGATAGTTTTATCATTAACCTGAACTCCCGCGTGACCAGGTAAAAATATCCAGGTATGATTTCTTATAGGTATGAAACCCACATACATTCTATTCACTCATGACGCCCAACAATCTGCATGGTTAAAAAACGACAATCGATAAAGTGTATTTTTATACCAACTGTGTGTTACCGATGTCAAACATTGTCCTTTTTTTTCTCGATAACCGTTAATGAAACTAACATAGTCCCTCTTTAGAAAAGTCACCGCACACCACTGATACACATCATCTCATATTGGCTTCACACACACACACACGCACACAGACATAGAATCTGTCTCAGATTCACACAGAGAGTGAGTCCATAATATCAGAGTGTACAAGGTGAATTAGTCTTTGCCGCAGCGATGAAGAGTGCTTCTGCCTTGAAATGTCTGATCATACGACAACTCTAAATTGCTACTTTCAGAAAGAGAAAGATGAATTCTAGCTTCAGATAATTAACTGTCACTGGGAATGGTGGTCCGAGTATCTGATAAAGTCAATCATAGGATAAGTTCGTTATAAGAGACTGACAGATTTGTCATCAGGTGACAGATAGTCGTAGGGAAAAGCACTTAATGTTGCGAATTTCTACGTTTCTTTTCCAGACTATGTCAGAATCAGCCTTTATTCCAATGTTATGAGTCTACGAACTGGTTTTCTGGCCGGATTATCTTCATCAATAATACTCTATCTTCAGTGATCAGTTTTCCCTTGATTCATTGAAATATAAACAAACACATAGATTTTTGCATCAATCTGATCTTCTGTCAACGGTTCTCAGATTATATGTATAACTCAATGATTCTCAACCGTTTTGTCAGTGGCATCCCTGGTGCCTAAAAGGAATAAGGTCGTTGATTTTCTGTAAGCCCACTTGTCACCAAGGTTTTATTGTAAAAGGTTATATTGTAAGCCTACCTGTCACCAAGGCTTTATTGTAAGCCTACCTGTCACCAAGGTTTTATTGCAAGCCACTTGTCACCAAGGTTTTATTGTAAAAGGTTATATTGTAAGCCTACCTGTCACCAAGGTTTTATTGTAAGCCTACCTGTCACCAAGGTTTTATTGTAAGCCTACCTGTCACCAAGGTTTTATTGTAAGCCTACCTGTCACCAAGGTTTTATTGTAAGCCTACCTGTCACCAAGGTTTTATTGTAAGCCTACCTGTCACCAAGGTTTTATTGTAAGCCTACCTGTCACCAAGGTTTTATTGTAAGCCTACCTGTCACCAAGGTTTTATTGCAAGCCACTTGTCACCAAGATTTTATTGTAAGCCTACCTGTCACCAAGGTTTTATTGTAAGCCTACCTGTCACCAAGGTTTTATTGTAAGCCTACCTGTCACCAAGGTTTTATTGTAAGCCTACCTGTCGGCAAGGTTTTATTGTAAGCCTACCTGTCACCAAGGTTTTATTGTAAGCCTACCTGTCACCAAGGTTTTATTGTAAGCCTACCTGTCACCAAGATTTTATTGTAAGCCTACCTGTCACCAAGGTTTTATTGTAAGCCTACCTGTCACCAAGGTTTTATTGTAAGCCTACCTGTCACCAAGGTTTTATTGTAAGCCTACCTGTCACCAAGGTTTTATTGTAAGCCTACCTGTCACCAAGGTTTTATTGTAAGCCTACCTGTCACCAAGGTTTTATTGTAAGCCTACCTGTCACCAAGGTTTTATTGTAAGCCTACCTGTCACCAAGGTTTTATTGTAAGCCTACCTGTCACCAAGATTTTATTGTAAGCCTACCTGTCACCAAGGTTTTATTGTAAGCCTACCTGTCACCAAGGTTTTATTGTAAGCCTACCTGTCACCAAGGTTTTATTGTAAGCCTACCTGTCACCAAGGTTTTATTGTAAGCCTACCTGTCACCAAGGTTTTATTGTAAGCCTACCTGTCACCAAGGTTTTATTGTAAGCCTACCTGTCGGCAAGGTTTTATTATAATCCTACCTGTTACCAACGCTTTCTTATCATTATCGGTAGAACAATATATTTCATATTGTTAGTTGTTCAATTGGTCATCTTGATGTAGTGATCCTGAACAGGTCTGTGGTCCATAATTTCAACATTATCCCCTCCTCCATGCAATATTCTGTGGCCCGTAGAGGACCTATATATTCCATGGCCCGTAGAGGACCTATATATTCCATGGCCCGTAGAGGACCCATATAGAGTTTAAACAAACACATGATTCGTTTTCATTACTGAATTCTGATCAGATTACCACGTCATCATTGAAACCCAGAAGTGGGCAACCTTGTCTGATTAGCGAACCAGATTCAGCATTATTCTTTTCGGATGGGGCCAACATGTTTTTTTAGTTCTTTGAAGTTTAAGGAATACATCGAATTAGTTGTTGCCATTTTCCGCCAACTTGTTCTACCGTACAAAGCTTCTTACACGTGAAGTTTTTGATGTCAGACATCCGATTTTGTCGATATGCAATACTGTTTTCAGCAAGCAAGATCACAGCTGTGACGTAATAATTTCTCCCTTATCAGTTCTTCTTCAGTGGTCATTCTCAAACTCCCGAAATATCTCTCTTGTAGCCGGACCACGGTCCTACTAGATTTCAAGTAGGTCATTCTCCAGAGAATGAATAACCGTTTCGTTACCGTTTTATTTGTGCCAGTGGTCAGAAACATCCTAGGTACAAATACCAAGGAGATATGTACTGAAAGAGTTAAACGTGAGACTGGGTTTACTTAATAATATCAGACAAGCTCATACTATAGGACACGTTATCAGACAGATATGTCGGGAGAACATAGTTACAGCAGGAAAGATAGAAGGTAAGAGAGATCGAGGAATACGTGACGAGAAAACATTTGATAGTCTGACAGCGTGACATGACAAAAGCGTGACCAACAATCCTGATAACAGGGAGGTTTGTGAGAAATACACGATCGTCTACGGCATGCGGTACGGCACCTGATGATGATGTACTTGGTATTTTTAAAACACTAATAAAACCACTGAACTATACCTCGACATTAGTGCTCGACATTTCGGCTTAGTGAATCGTTACAAGAGGAATGACAGTCTTCCATGGTGACTCTGTATGCTATTTCCCCAGCGGCGGCGTCACCTTACCAGCTTAATCAACGACACTCTCCATGAGAGGTCACGCACTGCAAATGTTAACACGTGAGACTACTTTATCACTGTATGGTTTTTTTTCCCCCTCCTCTTCGAGTCCTTCGTCAGATTTACAGTACCATGGACTTAGCGATGGAGGGGTTTTATTCTTCTAAAGTGACGCTAATTGACTTTCTCCGTGTTTTTCATTGGTCACTTTGCACATATTTTTTGTCTGCAGCCAATAGAAATAACGACAAATGCCACACAGAGCCACTTTAGAAGGACGATTTCTGAGACGGTCACATGATTATATAATGGACGACAGACTGAGTGTGTGTTACCGGAAGTGGTGCGCAATAAGTCTCAACGCTTCCTGGCTTGTTTCCAGAACTTCACTCCGTTGATATAGCGGATAACAAATTATCATTCCACTGGATGTGGCAGTGAACGTTGTTCTATTCCGGTGATGTCGAATTGTATATCTACTGCTTCTTTTTCAGCGTTAATTCTCAAACTCCCACTAGATCTCTCGTCTAGAAGAACAATGGTCCTAATATATTTCCAACAGGAGCTAGTCCATAGAATGATAATGCGTTGTGCCGAAATTTTATTTGCGACAATGGTCCGATCCATCAGCCTTCGGTAGTTACATCTACTGTTAAGTCTCCTCTTATTGAAATGAATATTCATAATCGTCGCTGATGCTACTTTGAACGTGTTCTGCGTCTGCGAATGTCAACTAACATCAAGGCCTGATTAGTGCATGTGATAGATAGGAAACTAATTAAACACTTCCATTTATAGTGTACGTATTTGAAATAAAAGGAACCCTGTGGCCGAGATAATAAGGGCAACCGTGTGGCCGAGATAATAAGGGCAACCTTGTGACCGAGATAATAAGGGCAACCTTGTGGCCGAGATAATAAGGGCAACCTTGTGGCCGAGATAATAAGGGCAACCTTGCAGCCGAGATAATAAGGGGAACCTTGTGGCCGAGATAATAAGGGCAACCTTGCAGCCAAGATAATAAGGGGAACCTTGTGGCCGAGATAATAAGGGCATCCTAGTGACCGAGATAATAAGGGCAACCTTGTGACCGAGATAATAAGGGCAACCGTTTGGCCGAGATAATAAGGACACCATTGTGGCCGAGATAATAAGGGCAACCTTGTGACCGAGATAATAAGGGCAAACTTTGTGACCAAGTTAATAAGGGCAACCTTGCAGCCGATATAATAGGGGCAACCTTGTGGCCGAGATAATAAGGCAACATTGTGGTCGAGATAATAAGGCAACCTTGTGGACGAGATAATAAGGGCGACCTTGTGGCCGAGATAATAGGGGCAACCTTGTGACCGAGATAATAAGGGCAATCTTGTGGCTGAGATAATAAGGGCAACCTTGTGACCGAGATAATAAGGGCAACCTTGTGGCCGAGATAATAAGGGCAACCTTGTGGCCGAGATAATAAGGGCAACCTTGTGGCCGAGATAATAAGGGCAACCTTGTGGCCGAGATAATAAGGGCAACCTTGTGGCCGAGATAATAAGGGCAACCTTGTGGCCGAGATTTGAAGAATTCATTATTACGATGTAGTAGTAGTAGAACCGGACGCACGCAAGGAGAAACACGAACCATGATTAACCAGGTGGTCACAAGAACTATAAGCAGGCATACCCGTTATCATCTGTTAGGGGAGACTACGCACCAATGGGTCTGCCCAGAGTACACTGATGTTGGCTCATAACTAGCAGCCAACAACCAAATTTCAATTGCTTTTGCAATCCTTTGAAACAACACTTTACAACAATCAATAAACAACATTTTGAAGCAATCCTTTTAAAACAACGCTATGAAACAATCCTTTTACAACATAGATTTGAAACTATCCTTCGAAAAACCATTTGAAACAGTTCTGGAGACAACATTTTCAAACAACCGTTCAAACAACAATGTGAAATAACCGTTGAAACAACATTTTGAAAAATATCTTTTGAAACAATCATTGAAACAACACTTTGAAACAGTCCATGAAACAATACTTTGATACAATCGTATGAAACGAAAATGTAGATTCATTTTGTTTCTATCAGGGTTTGTAGCCATGTGCAATAATGAAGGTCTCTATTCAGGCAATCACGTTACAGCGACCTCCAGAGTAATATATTAATAACTCATGCAACATTACATTCTATTTGTTGCTACTGTATTGTTGGATATATAAAAAGTACTCTTAACTCTTTCAGGACTTGATTATTTTTAGGTTTGGACCAAATTAATTTTCAGGTGTAGAAAAATGTCCTTATATGTGTTTTTTTTATTGTATCACTTGACATACTAATATTGATAAATAGTGTATGTGTAATATATCATTTTAAAGGGGAATGGATACAGAATATGAATATATAAGTACATTACAAAATGAAAGGCAAAGGCAAAACGAAGTATAACTGATCAATATATGATCGATCTAAGCCATTGATCAAATCAAATCCAGTAAAGTGGCGAAAGGTCCTGTAGACCCATACTATAAAGCCAGTATACTGGCGATTGAGCCTGAAAGAGTTAAGGCTATAAATGCAACTTTCAAGCACAGGTGTTTAATTTTGTTTTGTTATAGCCTGTAACCGTAAAGTATAGTGGCGGTCGCGATTCTGGTAATCTAGTTACGACAACCTCCTTACTATAGTAGCAATTATCCAACCAATGCTGAGAATACCATAGACTGCCAGAAAAACTAATGTAGAGGTGTTGAAAGAGTTAAATGCGAAACTGACCGTAATCAACAATATAAGAAATAGGCAATCTGCTTTTTTTGGCCACTTCATGAGACAGGCAGGTTTAGAGAACATGCTGAAGTCGGATGTATCAGACAGAAATGAGTAGATCTTGCAGACAATATAAATACAATAGCAGAAGACATTCAGTCTCGGAACCACAAATTGCTTCTTCTGCGTTCATTCTCAAACTCCCGAAAATTACTAGGAAGTAGTCAGGAGAATGGAATGCACGATTTCATGGCTTACAACTTAGCTGCGATATCTGTGATGTTCGGTCTGAAACATAACATTTCAACATGACTTCTGTGCCACTTTGAACTTCAATGGGATGGGACAGGTAACTCCAACCTACACACCTCCTTAGTCAGCTTTACGAAATGCATGACAAGTAATAGTTTCTCTATACTTTCTTTCTGCCTTTCTAGCCCCAGGATTTGTGAGTGATTAGCTCTTACTTTCTATGTGTAGTGGGAAGGTTTCTCCGAACTTTCTTTCATACCCAGGACACATCAACTTCCGGCTAAATTCAATAGTGAAGGGACCTTCTATCACTTCCGGGACCTTCAACATACAGAGGTCCCAATCTTAATAAATTCCTTTTGATTGAAACTTCCATTCATTATATCTTGCTTGTGCTGTTTGCAAAACTGCTTTAACATAAAAATTCAACATTTATCTAGGCAACCGGACTTCCTGTGTACAGATAGTTTAACATTTACCTAGACAACCGGACGTCCTGTGTACAGATAGTTTAACATATACCTAGACAACCGGACGTCCTGTGTACAGATAGTTTAACATTTACAAGCGAGAAGAAAATTATATATCCATGAACAATCGAGAATATATGACATACTGGCTACTAAAAAAACATCCTTCTAGTCAGTAGGTCTTATATTCTCGATTGCTCATGAATATATCATTTTCTTCTCGCTTATAAATGTGACCATTTCATTTTTTCCCTGATTTTAATTGGCTGTCGACACAAACTTGACGAATATTAATCACGGGAAAAGTCAAAAAGTCACTTTAGAATGATGTTTTCAAATTATCCAGCAGATGGGCACTGTTGATTGGCCACGAACTATCTGTATGTGGGAGGTAAACCCTGCTTATCAACTTCCACCTCGTTCCAATTACTCGGCACTGATGACTCACAGGAACGCTGATCAAGCTAACTCCATTTCTAATCTTTATGATTCTTTAATCACCTGTTCTATTCAGTGAAAAGGTGAGATACTCACACGTACAGGTAGATGTGCAGTCAGGTAGAAACAGAACATGTTTGTGTTATTGTCGGCATCAGTATTAGATTCCATTCTTATTGCTGGATAGGTAAACAAGAAACACAAATAAAGGAATCTCTTTGTTTGTGAAATGAACTGGCGGCACACACAAACCTGGTTTGAGATTTGTGTAGCTATTCTTCCCTCTAAAATGTCCTCTTGAGTTTCAGACACGTTCCTCGTCCCTCTAGTGATTATGTTGTATTTTTGTGTACATACATAACCAGTTTTATATTTATCCATTAGTCACACAGCACTACGGTGATTTGCCAGTTAGGGGCACACATCAGGGAGTCTATGAGCTAGACAATGACCTCATCAGAGAAGTTGGTCAGTCGTGTACATTAATTTAACGCCAGTCTTGGCCTCCACATGCTTGACCAATCTTATGAGATGAACTCTCATTATATATCTGTCTGACATCGGCCAGAGAAAATGAAGAGTATAACTCTGTCTCGCTCTCTCTATCTCAATACTCTTCTAATTTGTGAAGACATGTTTCTATTTCATTCATTACACTCTCTCCCATACAAAGAGGAACTATTTTATTTTGTATTCTGCTGACGAGATAGTCATTTGGACCAGCTAACCAGTTCTCCACAACGTAATGGTTAAGTCTTATACTCAAGAGGTCAGGTTTCGATCCCGAATTTTTACTTAATGTGTACAAATTAATTTTTCAAAAAAAACCGCAGAGATTATTGATTTCAGTTACGGTGTTACCCAATAAGTTGCGCTCTTGATATACGGTATGCAGATTGGTTGAAACTGGTGGGGTAAAGTAAAGTAACTCATAGCATTTATTAATGACGTAAGGGTTTGATTTGTTAGCGATCTCACATTTCAATGGCTCTGCAAATGAGGGCGGTAGCCATCTCATCTCCCTCGCAGTCTTCACTTCCCGGATTAATCTGGTACCCATTTAAGACTGGGTCGACCCGGGAGCTGTTTCGATCTGAAAAACATTTCCGCCTCAACTGGGAATAAACACATCACCACTCATATGCGAAGCCACCACTGCACTACGTGGTTCCCTTATGTGTGTATGGAGAAATTTGGATACAATGAAGTCAGTCCTCTAAATGGGTTTAGGTATTTTTAACAAAATTAATGCACCATTCTATGGCCAGTACATTTTTTACGGATCTACACAACTTGAGAAGGACCTACAACTTGAGAATGACCTTACAACTTGAGAAGGACCTACAACTTGAGAATGACCTTACAACTTGAGAAGGACCTACAACTTGAGAATGACCTTACAACTTGAGAAGACCTACAAGTTGATAAGGACCTGTAACTTTCATATGAAATTAAATGTCTGATAGCTACAATATTTTTTGTGTAGTTCTAAATGATTTTATACTGCCTTTCTGTTCGATATGTTTCCTCATCAGCAGATATGACTCCATAATCTCACCCAAAAAAATAGACTGGAATAATTGCTGCTTGTAAACACAAGACTGAAAAAATCTCACCAAAAAAGAGATTGCAATAATTGCTGCATGTAAAAACAAGACTGAGAAAATCTACCCAACAGATGGCAACATCATCATCAACTGTTTGGACTTCTGTTAAATTCTATCACCAATAGAATTTCCATAATTTTCTCCTCTAGCATGTCAACATCCTCAGCAACGTTTACCACTGGTATTTCAACATCCTCAGCAACGTTTACCACTGGTATTTCACTTTCTTCATTGCTCACTTTTCCAGATTGAACTTCCATTTTTTGTCCTAGAGTTTAACATCTTCAACTTTCCTCTATAAAATATAAACTAAGCTATCCCCTCTAGAATTTCAATGATTCAACTGTTTCTTGTATAATGTCAATACTTTGAACGTTTTTTTGCTGGAATTTAGATGCTATAATCTTTAACTTTCCTTCTCCAGGAAATCTTTCAGCTTCTTAACCGCCTTCTACATCAAAAGGGCGAAACTAGTCAAGGATGGTCTTGTCGGCCTGCAAAAATAATCCACAGAGAACCGACAGCCAAAACGAGTTTTGTTTGTATACGGGGCACAGGATCCATGGTTTGCCCATCATCATCACATAGTGCGGTCTCCTCAGCAATGATTGGCTGCAACTGATTTCCAACATTTCCTGTCTCTTGCCTTGGTGGTACACTCTGCTAGACTGTAATCTGCACGTCTCTTGATTTTTTTCTCTCGCACTTGTGTCTCTGCCAACCTCTTACTCGCTTTTCCTCGATTTTACCCACAAGTAAAGTCTTCAACAAGTTGCCATATCTTTTACTATGTCCAAAACACTTAATTATATTTATTTGATCTTTATTTCCTTTAATAGTTTTTTTTTTCATACAATGTGGTGTCAGAACCTCTTTATTCTTTTGCTTCTCTTTTTTTGGGGTTCATTTTTCATTCTTATTCATTTTTCTCTTTTATTTTTCATTTTGTTAATTTTTTTTGTTCTTGTTCATTTTCTTATCTTTCCGTGAATTTCTCCATATTTTTCTATACATTCACATCTGGAAGGCATACATTCTGTCTTCTAGTTGTGTATTGATTGTCTATATTTCTGAGCCATACAGGACTTACCAGGCTTACCCATAATGCTTAGTTTCAACTCTGCTTCATCAGTGTTGCCATTCTATCTCTCCTGCTATCACCGTGTTTTCAATAAATCCCTGACTTGAAACAAACCAAACTTAAAAACGGCATTCCCATTAATGCTCAATATATTTTGTTTATTCAAAAGTGAGCTTTCCTCAAAGTTAGAGTTTTACTCTTCCAAATCTCACCTGAGTTTCTTGATGTCTAACTTTATGTTTTTGTGAAATGCACAATGAAATCTTTCATTTCCTCCACATCATAGGATGAACGATAGTAGAATTTTCCCCTTTAAGATGTTAAACTTCATCAATGAGTAGTAAGTAATCACAGAACAGGCCAGTAGGCAAGTAAAAATCAAGCTAATATTCAGAAATCAAAGAAAGTCACAGATAAAAAACTGTAATTTTATACCTTAAACAAATTCTCCATATAGACAAAATAGGATTGCCAGATAAACTTCTAAGGTTCTACTTTTGATTTAGAGTTTAAAAATGGATATCTCGACAATGTATTTTTAGGACGTGCGTGTAGTCATTAAGTTCTGTGATTGTATGTGTGTTTCATTATTCGCATCTCAAAACGAACATCGATTAACATGAACTTTTAGACTTTGTTAACACCTTATTCCTTATACAACCTTCATTAAATTTATCCTGACCATTTTCAGATATTGCACTGAAATTCTGTAATTTAATTTATTTATTTGAGTATATTTACTCATAAATGACAGCGTTTGAAGCCGTTATGCATAATTAATTTTATGTTTGTTGCTATGATAATACAAAAATATTGCGGTTATCAATTTTGTTATGTGGCACTTCTTTACCTTGAGTTATTTTTGTTATATAACTGAAAATTTTTAGAGAAATCCCCAATCATAAATTTAAATGGCTAAGTCTAATTTTTAAATAAGTTACAGATTTGGCTCACATCAGCCTATTTGGCACATGCAGTGTTTAGAATTAGTCAGATGCAAGGTGTTAGTTTGCTAGAATTGAATTTATTAGCACTACTGAAAAATGAACTGGTTGCCTGTTCTGGCAGATTCTCTAAGGTTATTAGGCGGGAATTCACTTGTTTACCCCTTTATCTGACTTCTACGACATATTGAAATCATACTTATGTTTCTGAATGGAGAAAGAGCTTTGTACTCTCAGCAGAGGTTTGAGGTTTTGCTTTCAACAGAGGTGTGAGGTTTAGCTCTCGGCAGAGGTTTGAGATTTAGCTCTCAGCAGATAATTGAGGTTTAGCTTTCAGCAGAGGTTTGAGGTTTAGGATGAGGTTGAGTTTTCCAAAACTGATCAATAAATATGTTTCCAGATTTATTTAGCAAACATATCTAGATTTAAAGAAACTCGTCTACAATATTACAAACTACAATACTACAATATTACAAACTACAAAAGGTGCAGAAGGGGAGGGGGCTGTATTAGGCTGTCAAAATGTCAATTTCAATTTCGCCGTAAATAATTGTGCATGGGAACCTCTGTGAAGGACCTCTCTACAACACCCGCTCAGAAGGACCAATCTACAACACCCGCTCAGAAGGACCGCTCTACAACACCCGCTCAGAAGGACCCCTGTACAACACCAGCTCAGAAGGACCCCTGTACAACACCCGCTCAGAAGGACAGCTCTACAACAACCTGCCCAGAAGGACCGCTCTACAACAACCTGCCGTCATGGATGTAGAAAACTCTACATATACAAAGCCTAAACAGCTATTAAGTGGGGTCGCCAGTTCCCTTCCTTGCTTTGTTTACCTTCTCCAATCCATTCGTCTTGTACACATTTAAAGCTGATTCGACTGAAGGAATGGTAGAGTCAGGCGAGAAATCACAATTCAAATGTGTCTCCCCAGACGTGGTTTCGATTCTAGCACGTTGTAACCCGGTGACAGTAAGCAAACTCACTATCAACTAGCACACTGTAACCCAGTGACAGTAAGCAAGCTCAATATCAACTAGAATACTGTAACCCGGTGACAGTAAGCAAACTCACTATCAACTAGCACACTGTAACCAGGTGACAGTAAGCAAGCTCACTAGCAACTAGCACACTGTAACCCAGTGACAGTAAGCAAGCTCAATATCAACTAGAATACTGTAACCCGGTGACAGTAAGCAAGCTCACTATCAACTAGCAAAGTGTAACCTGGTGACAGTAAGCAAGCTCACTATCAACTAGCATACTGTAACCTGGTGACAGTAAGCAAGCTCACTATTAACTAGCATACTGTAACCAGGTGACAGTAAGCAAGCTCACTATCAACTAGCATACTGTAACCTGGTGACAGTAAGCAAGCTCACTATCAACTAGCACACTGTAACCCGGTGACAGTAAGCAAGCTCACTATCAACTAGCACACTGTAACCCGATGACAGTAAGCAAGTTCACTATCAACTAGGCTAGCGCACTCCTTGCATACTCTGAAACGTGTTAACTAAAACTTATCTCCGACAGTTATTCAAATTGTTAAATACATGCTTTCAACTTTTATTAGGTTCAGAGAATGACATAAAACCACATGCTCTCTATGCATAAGATTACCTGTCTTCTGATTCACTCCGGTAAAACCAATGATCAGATTATCTCAATTATTCTCATTTCAAAAGTTTTCTATAGAAAACTAACATGCGAAACTGGAAAACACGGTAATGAAATATTGCTAAACAGTAGTAACTCAAATAATGGGGATCTCCCTAGTGTAGTGGTTAAGCCGTTCGTCCCGTGTTCAAGAGGTCATAAGTTCAAATCCGGATCGTGCCGTCATGTTTACAAGGTGGATTTTTCAGAGATCTCCGTGGATTTATCGCTTGAAGCTACGGAGTTACGTGCTATGAGTGGTACTCTCCACGTGCCGCTTCGTTGAGAGTGATGGAGTACATATGGAAAACCGAGTACAGTGAAGTCAATGCTCTCCACCTTTACATCGTGTAATAACACACATAATACGCTCGTAATAACACACAAATAACAGACACAAATTTATTTTGCGACCCAAATCTTTAAATCGCTATCGCTTTCTATTTCTCTTCCTCACTCTCTCATATATCTATCTATCTATCTATCTATCTATCTATCTATCTATCTATCTATCTATCTATCTATCTATCTATCTATCTATCTATCTATCTATCTATCTATCTATCTATCTATCTATCTATCTATCTATCTATCTATCTATCCATCCATCCATCCATCCATCCATCCATCCATCCATCCATCCATCCATCCATCCATCCATCCATCCATCCATCCATCCATCCATCCATCCATCCATCCATCCATCCATCCATCCATCCATCCATCCATCCATCCATCCATCCATCCATCCATCCATCCATCCATCCATCCATCCATCCATCCATCCATCCATCCATCCATCCATCCATCCATCCATCTAATCTATCTAATCTATCTATCCTATCCATCTATCCATCTATCCATCTATCCATCTATCCATCTATCTATCTATCTATCTATCTATCTATCTATTTATCTATCTATCTATCTATCTATCTATCTATCTATCTATCTATCTATCTATCTATCTATCTATAGACCATGTAACAGATAATAAGACTGATAGGGTGAGGGCTGGCAAATTTGCATAATCTATTCAATGCTCTACATCGTCATCGAATAAATGACATCATTTATGTGAATCATCATAGGGGAAGAGGGCGCCCAAAACGACGATGGTGCAGTGATATATCAGATTGTTTAAACATGTCTCCAACTGCGGCAAGTCAACGCGCCCAGAATCGAGGAATTTTCAGAGAATCCATAAGAAGACGATGTTCTGAAAGGAATATGTCACATGATGATGATGATTTATTACTTCAGTAACAAGCTGTTGGTTGCTGATCCAGCAGTCCATGGGCTCATGCCGTTTGACCCAATGTCATTGCGTGATATATGCATGTGTTTGTGAGCTGGTTCCATATAATGTGTTCCATTTATCTGGCCTCTGGAGCAAGCCTGTCAGAACAGCCAACACCGTCGGAGGTAGAAACCTCTGCACAGAAAGTACACAAGCCTTCAGGCGTTACGGTTTTGATTATTGTCGTGGTTTTCGTTAGTTACTATTTATATACTTGGAGTAGCATGCTAAAAAAAAGGTCAATGCAGAGCAACGAATTTCATGTAAGTAATCACAAATCAGCCTTTCATGTCATGTTTACTTACTGTACTCAGATATTTTCTGGGCCGGTCATAGATCTGCGATTTTTTCAATGGCTTCAACATGTGTAATATGGCTCCCTGGAGATCGTACTGTTTTGCTGGAGAGAGGTGGGCAACGATGGAATTTAGGGAACCATAAATATCGTCAATGAGGAAATGAAAATATTTTGGTGATATTTAATAAGGTATTTTCGCTGAATTCGAATGTGTCGGGTCATTTGTGCAAATTAAACGGCGACAATACTCATTTCTCTTCTGTGTACTACATACCGCTGGAAATCTAGTTGGACCATAGAATTCTTCTTAATAACCACATCTCAGTTGCCTCCAGTTTATCTTGAGCTGGTTGATTTACTGTCCATGCTTTGCAGCCATAAAGAAGGATTGGTTCAATATAACAACCTAGCACTCTAACCCGCCTATCAATTGATGAATTGTATCATTGCAAAACTCCATTACATAGAATGTTCATCATCTTTTGAAATCCTTATTTTGGCCTGTGCCATCCTGCTCTTTTTTCTAATCGGAGCACGGGCAATCTGATGTCAAAAGTATTTAAGTGTTAAAAATGTTGAAGTGCGTGAGATCATCGCGCGAAACTATCATGAAGAAGTACTTATTTTCTAGTTCAGCTAAAGAGAATTTAGTCACCACAAGAAACTACGAAATCCAAACACCCCCTTATGTTTGCTGCGTTAGACCCTGTACCTAGATGTCTGTGGTATCACAGACCGCGAGGAAATTTTACAAGCTTTTTCTAGACCCCAGATTGGCCACGAGCAATATTTTCTCACTCAAATGGTCCACGAGCGTGGGAAATGAGGAGAATCACTACTAAGTATCGACCTATTCTGTTGAAAAATCGGGTATTACGGTTTCCTAAATTAAATCCCTATATTAAATTTACAAACTTTGCCCTGTTCGATTCTTCTTAAAGCGTTGTCAGTGTTATTTCATAGTCACACAATCCATTTTTCAACTATCATACAACTCCACAATTCAAGGAATTTGCAACTCACAATTTTTTTAATATTTAATTTCCATTATAAACTACTTCAAATTAAACAAAACAGAAATTTGTAAACACATCGGAGATATCTGAGCGGTTATATATGATTATATGTGTTCATATATATACAATTTTTATGTGAAACCAAAGAGTTATTGCAGCAATTTGTGCTATTTATGCCAACTTAGCACAGAGCAAGTGGTTGCTGAACAACACTTCAGGCATACGATATGAGTCATTTATTTAGATTATTTAGAATAGAGTAACAAGTTACTGTTTACTGAGTGATAACTCTTGAGTACAGGAGCGCGTTGAAAGAGTGAATCATGTACACATGGAAAGTTAAGTTCAGAGTAAATCAAAGTTAAAACAGTGATCAAGTTCAGAGGGAAGGTCAAGTTCGGATTGTGAATGAAAGTTGAAAGATTGAATCAAGTATAAAGGAAAAGTCCAGTTCAGACAGTAAATGAAAGTTGAAAGATTAAATCAAGTATAAAGGAAAATTCCAGTTCAGACAGTAAATGAAAGTTGAAAGAGTGAATCAAGTACAAAGGAAAGGTCAACAATGAATCTACTTTACATTTTGAATCAAGTGAAAAGGGAACGTCAAGTTCTGACAATGTATCAAGTTTTGCTTTTTAATTTTATTTAGCACATATCTTCACACCTTGACAGACCAAGTTTAATTATAAAATGAAACCTGCCTGTAAGCATGTATAGGTTCTCAGTTACTTTCAGCAAGCTTAGAGTGACAGCATCACAACGAATAAATGTAACAGTGCAGTGACACTTGAATATCCACGTAGCCAGGCATGAAACCGTCTGTTCGCTTACTTGATGGCATGGTGAGACAGTGAATCATATAATATCAGCACTGTAGCATATCTGAAGAAGAAATTAAGGAAGCATTGATGGACCTGACTGTTGATGGACCTGGCTGTTGATGGACCTGACTGTTGATGGACCTGACTGTTGATGGACCTGACTGTTGATGGACCTGGCTGTTGATGGACCTGGTTGTTGCATGAATAAGTGACCACAAGGGCATTATTAAATCAGATGTATCAGGGCGAATTAACAGACATCACAGCCAAGCTGAAAAAAACATGACAAGGCTCATTTCGTTATCTTGACCACATTATAATGATCGGAGATAGCGACAAGAAAGTTGTGCCAATAGCAAAACATACATAACAGCAACGCAACACAAAAGAAAGTTGTAATCACGCTAAACAAGAATATCGCATTGCTATGTTGCCGTAGATCAGGTAATTTCCAGGTACTGTCACTTCTCCACGATTCTGGTGATTTATCGATACAGACTATCCTGCTAACCTCTTGTGTGGAAATCCTTCCTGGACTTCAATTTAGTCCAAGGTGTGCAACTAATCTTCTACTGTCTTCATTTTGGTATGCAGTTGGGGGTAACTAAAGGAATGTGACCACCTGTTACCTGCTGTATGCAGTTGGAGGTAACTAAAGGAATGTGACCACCTGTTACCTGCGGAGAAATTCATCATTGTCACTCTCTCAATGTCGTACTTTTGTCTTCGGTCAAATGACCCCATTGATGACGAGAAAATGCACGACATCAGACACTGCACCTTTGTCCTCTTGTCACAGACTTCTACTTGGTGGAAGGGGTATACTAGGTCACAGACTTCTACTTGGTGGAAGGGGTATACTAGGTCACAGACTTCTACTTGGTGGAAGGGGTATACTAGGTCACAGACTTCTACTTGGTGGAAGGGGTATACTAGGTCACAGACTTCTACTTGGTGGAAGGGGTATGCTAGATGTACAATTAATGAAGATTTACCACCATTTCGTGCTTATCACTATTTCAAACTAGTTTGTCCATGGTTGCCCATGGCTGTACGCTACACTCCTGGAAGGACACGATGATCCGTGGATATTGCCCCACTGGATTGCCTCCTTTCTGGCACAAAACGTGCGTCCATAAATTCCACCTGATGCAATCGCCTTTGAGGCAACAGACTTTATACAAGTCTGGATGTCACTTCAGTTACTGAACTGAGAACGACTTGTGTATGTGTCAGGTCATGGTACATGTTGCCAAGAGCTTCGTTGTCATAGTTAAATGGATTACTTCATCAGCACTATTTTCAGCCTGCTAGTCAGCAAAGATTTTAGAACGATCGTAGAAAAAGAAGAACATGAAGAATTGTCTGTTCATGCAATATTTGGTATCGATTTCCTAGATCAATGAGTAACAACACAAAATCTCACCCAAACATTCCATATCTCGTTTAATGTTTCGTTTCATCCCTTAGTCCTCTTGATCGTTTCTTGCCGTCAGTTCGACTAAATAATAGAAAAAATTACTGGAAAACGGTACAGTTCAGTTATTGACAAATCTGATCTGATCGGTCGAATAGAGATCGGGTACGATTCAGAGATGTATACTGCTCGACAGTAAAATTACAGACAGTTGAACCGTGGAAAAATAAACAATAAACGTCCTATCCAGTTAACAAGAGTATTTTGAAAGCTAGCGGTTCGTGTAATGACAGAGAGAGGATGATACGTGCCGGAAAATGGTCGACAACTGGACAATTACATATAACATCGCTAAGGTTTGGATGAACTGTGGCAGTGTTGCGGGGGCAAGACATGGAAGCAAAGAATAGAGGCATTCTATAATTTCTATGCATGTCGAAGAAGGCGACTAGAGAGGTTGTGGAATGGGGTTGGTACAACCAACCCATATAAGACCAGTGACCAAGAAGACATGCTGAAGTCGGATGTATCATGCAGAAAGGCGCAGATATTTCAGTCAAGCTGTAAACCACATCGCATCCAGTGCTCTGGATTTCTACAGTTAAATCTACAGACGCTTCTGATGGAGAGCAGAATAATGAACTAGACTCATAATCTAGAGTTTCTGATGGAGAGCAGAAGAAGAACAATAATGAACTAGACTCATAATCTAGAGTTTATGAACACTGGAAAAGATCAAACACATGATCATGAAGTTTCATGAATCATTACTAACAAAATCGACGTTTCGAGTAAAAGGTAGAAATTGAAAAAGGAAAAAGTAAGAAAAAAGGACGTTTTTACTAAAATTGTATTTTCTTTAGAGATGCGATGTGGTCGAATTCGGAAAATGTGTTGTGTTGTCAAGAAGCCAGTAGGAGATAGTGGAAAGAAACTGGTTCAAATCCCCGCCCCCCCCCCTTTTTGAATTTTTTTGTACTTCTAGAGAGCCCATATGTGTATGTAGAGGGTATTCAATCAAATCAGTCTACAACTATTGCGTGATATCCACTATACTCTATATTTTAGCACTTAGTGCGTGATATTATATATTGTACTTGCTTCTAAGAGACTGTACTTGTTTTCAAGAGACTGTACTTGTTTCTTAGAGACTGTACTTGTTTTCAAGAGACTGTACTTGTTTTCAAGAGACTGTACTTGTTTTCAAGAGACTGTACTTGTTTTCAAGAGACTGTACTTGTTTTCAAGAGACTGTACTTGTTTCTTAGAGACTGTACTTGTTTTCAAGAGACTGTACTTGTTTTCAAGAGATTTTACTTGTTTTCAGGAGATTGTACTTGTTTTAACGGTGAAAACCAAAGCGGTGAAAACCGCCCACATGTAATTGTTAGTGCTCGCGAGTGCTTTTTAACTTCCATGGCTCGATGACATCTCCTTACATAATGTGATGCGAGCACCAGCTTGAGAAACCATAGACAACAGAAAAAGAAGATTGCTAACACCCAAGAATTCGAGTGCTCAAAATGGCATGGTGGCATTTTGGCTCAAAATGGCAAAATGGCACTTGCACAGTATGTTCAGCGAGGTTTCTGAATTTCTCCAATTGAAAGAATGTCTCTGGTAGTGAAGAATCGACTGGGTACATCTTCTTCTTCTTCAGCGTTCATTCTCAAACTCCTGCTGGATCTCTATTGCAGTATGACAATGGCCCTATTAGATTTCCAGAAGGATATAGTCCAGAGAATGGAAATGCGTTGTGTCGCCGTTTTATTTGCGCCAATGGCCCGAAACATCCGTCTTCGGCGGGGACTGGGTACATCTGAAATCTGGATTCTGAACTCATTATTGGAAGATTCTGAACAAATAATTAGAAGAAATGATAGTAGGAAATGATGGTAAGAAATGATGGTAAGAAATGATGGTAAGAAATGATGGTAAGAAATGATGGTAAGAAATGATGATAAATTAATACAAGAAATGGGGGCAAGAATTGATAACAAAAATCATTAGAAAAATATTTCCAAAATAGAAGAAAACAAAATATAATCAAAGAAACTTAGCCAGGTATAATTAACCATATTATAGAATCAGGTAGACAAACAAACCTATTTTAAATACAAATATAGACGCGTGGAAGAAAGACTTCATTGGAATCTGGCAGACACAGCTACAAGTTAAATCCGGTGGCGCAGTAAACAGAAATAAGTGGGCATGTTCAGCAAAGTAAGTGTTTCCTCACCGAACAGGAAGGATTTGCTAATTAGTTTATTCCCAATTTGTGGTGAGCTTGATGAGGTCGGTGAAGGGTGCATCGCTGTGTAGGAAATTAGCCTCATCACCTCTAAATTATGAAGTCTAGCACTGCAAGTCATCACACCCTTCACTTCCTTGATATACCATATTAGTGCATTACCTTTGCTGACTTGAGTAGATGTTTGAGTAGATGTTTGAGTAGATGTTTGCGTGTGTTTGATCTTGAGATTGTGTTAGTAAATATCTAGTTCTAATAATAAATATATCATTACTATGTGTTGTAATGGTGGGCTTAGGCTATCTATCTATCTGTCTGTCTGTCTGTCTGTCTGTCTGTCTGTCTGTCTGTCTGTCTGTCTGCCTGCCTGCCTGCCTGCCTGCCTGCCTGCCTGTCTGTCTGTCTGTCTGTCTGTCTGTCTGTCTGTCTGTCTGTCTGTCTGTTCATCCATCCATCTATCTAATTTATTTTATTTATCTAATCTGTCTTATGAATCTTATCTAACTTTATATCATTATAACTATCAATCTATCTATTATTTATAAATCTATTTATCTATATATCTATATATCAATCTTTCGCTTTATATATATATATATATATATATATATATATATATATATATATATATATATGTGTGTGTGTGTGTGTGTGTGTGTGTGCGTGCGTGCTTGCGTAAGTGTAAGGATGATATAAGGAGTGATGGTAAGAAATAAAAAGTAAAAAATGATAGTAAGAAATATATTTCTGGGTTAGCATATATCTCGGCAGCGGTTAGCGCACTGGCTTTGCATATTAGTGGCCCTGGGTTCATCCCCAGTTGATGAAATATTTGTCGGATTGCAACAGCTCCCGGGTCCATCAAGCCCATAATTGAACACCGGATTATTCCTAGAAGTAAATATTGCGAGGGAGAGAAGATTGCTACCGCCCTCATATAGCAGAGCCACTGAAGTGTGAGATCGCTAACATTGTATACTCTTACGTCATTAATAAATGATATGGGTAACTTTACTTTTACTTTTATTCTTTATTCTAATTTGCAGTTCGTATGTGGACATTTTTCTGCGTAATGTGGTTATGCAGAATTATCTCTCTGTTGTCTTCCAGTTTTTTTTAAATCTATTGTCACGATGTGTTCAACATAATTTACTAATGTGGAGATTCCGCTGGCATGGTGGTTCAGTTATTTGACTTTGTCTCAAGAGACCGCGAGTTGAATCCCAGGTCGCAATTTGTGTCTACGCGTGCATTTTTTGGTGATCCATGGGGATTATTGCTTGAAGTTACGGACTTACTTGCTGTGTTTCTTTCTGCTAGAGGAAAGTAAATTTGCCATTTTGTAAATGAGGGTGGAAGTACATACAAAAGCAAATTTCCGGATACAATTACGCAATTCCTCAGCATGTAGTCCAGAGAATGGAAATACGTTATGTCCCTTTTTAATTTGTTCCTGTGGTCCAACATATTCGACTTCGGCGTTAGTAAATAATATCTTCAATATTTTACCACTTCCAGTACACGGTGGAAGTCTATAACCATATCACCAGTAACTATGCCAGCCGTACGTGAGAACTAGTTTTCTTACTTACACGCTGTTCACCGTGGCTCGTGTCAATAGAAGACCTGCTAGCGGAATCAAAGTAAGCCTTTCGTACGTCACGTTTACAATTATTTTCGAGCCATTCATTGGTCGGTACCACGAAGTATTTCATGCTGACCAACAAAAAGTACCGAAATAATCAAACACGTCACGTACGAAGGCGTGTTTTCATTCTGGCAGTTGGTCTTCTATTACCGATATTCACGCTGGTCTCCCAACTTATGTTTGCCCTTCTTTCATCTGTGGACACTATTTCTTGGGGAGCCGCGTTAGCGCAGTGGTTAGCGCACTGGCTTCGCATATGAGTGGTCCTGGGTTCATTCCCCAGTTGAGGCGGAAATGTTTTCAGATCGCAACGGCTCCCAGGTCGACCCAGCCTTAAATGGGTACCGGATTGATCCGGGAAGTAAAGACTGCGAGGGAGAGGAGATGGCTACCGCCCTCATTTGCAGAGCCTGTGAAATGTGAGATCGCTAACATCTCACACCCCTACGGCATTAATATATGCTATGGGTTACTTTACTTTTTTACTTACTATTTCTTGTGCGGACCGCCATAGAGCCTAAAAAGAGCTCGTTTAATTTACCAGGACATGTTGCTATAAATATATTTAATCAGCATTCTAAAATGTACCTTCCTCTTCTCCTCAGAAGGACCAGTGGTCCCAAATTTCAATTTTATTTCAGTGGTCTCCCCTCCCTGGCAACCGCTGTGGCTCCCTGCGATGTAACTTAACCCCTCTTTGAGAACTACTGCCCTAGATAAGTCTACAGACGAGTCCCATAATACAGGCATCGTTTCCATCAGAAAGTATGAATTTCAGGCAGACATGTTTATCTCATTCCTGCCCTTGTTTATAAGGCACACGGGATAAAGTAGGCCGTTGCTCAAACGATCCCCAGTGGTTTAACTTCCTTCCAACCCAAGATGTAAACAAAAGACGTGCCCCTGGTAAACCATCACGCCACCAGCAGGCCCCTTCCGACGATCTCACATAAAATCATTGTTTTCCTCCAAGACTCTATACGCTGACTCATATATGGGGCGTCTGCTTTGAAAATTTTTGGTGCACAAAAATCGTGGTCTAAATATACAAAAGTCTACAGTACGAGCGTCACATAAAGGGTAATTGTTGCCAAAAGTAGCCGAGATTTCCCCATAATTATTTTACAAGTCCATCTCCGGAACACTCCTGAGTGCTGTCTCACATGGCTTCATCTGGACTGATGCTACTGAGAATTTGTATCAATGCATTCAGAGTCCCCCTATGTCGCGGCGAATACTAGATGTACCATCACTGCAGTTAGTTTAACAGTTGGTTTAACAGTTGGTTTAACAGTTGGTTTAACAGTTGGATTAACAGTTGGTTTAACAGTTAGGTCAACAGTTGGGTTGACAGGTCTGACGGAAGATTATTGAATAGTCGCTACGATTCTGACAGGACGTGATTACACTGGATGCCTCTTTTCGGAGCCTAAATATGTATCCATGAACCCTCTAGCACAACCATACTTTTGTACTAAATATGTATCCATGAACCCTCTAGCACAACCATACTTTTGTACTAAATATGTATCCATGAACCCTCTAGCACAACCATACTTTTGTACTAAATATGTATCCATGAACCCTCTAATACAACATGAACTCTCTAATACAACATAAACCCTTTAATTCAACATAAACCCTATATACAACATAAACCCTCTAATACAGTATGTTCTAATAGAAAGTACATTTCAATAGAAGGTATGTTCCAATAGAAGGTATGTTCCAATAGAAGATATGTTCCAATAGAAGGTATGTTCCAATAGAAGGTATGCTCCAGCATTTTGTATGCAAAGATCCAATCACATGAAATCCTGCGAAATTTGATTTGTATCAATGTTAGCCACATCTAACCACACAGACTATATGATTGTTTCAATGTTAGCCACATGTAACCACACAGACTATATGATTGTATCAATGTTAGCCACATCTAACCACACAGACTATATGATTGTATCAATGTTAGCCACATGTAACCACACATACTATATGATTGTATCAATGTTAGCCACATTTAACCACACATACTATATGGCTGTATCAATGTTAGCCACATCTAACCACACAGACTATATGATTGTATCAATGTTAGCCACATGTAACCACACAGACTATATGATTGTATCAATGTTAGCCGCATCTGACCACATATATGACAGCATATCGTCAAGACAACTAATGCTGAGTTATAAACATCATCAGATAAACAGCTAAAAAACACAAACATTTGCACACACAAAATATGATAAATGAGCATTTTTATTAGACAAAAAGTGAATATAGTTAATCTTATTCCAAGTACTTTCAATGATATGAAGACATATTCACATCTTATTTTTCTTCTTCAGCGTTCTTTCTCAAACTCCCGCTGGTTCCCTCTTGTAGCAGGACCATGGTCCTACTAGATTTCTCTTGTAGCAGGACCATGGTCCAACTAGATTTCCAGCAGGATGTATTCCAGAGAATGAAAATACGTTGAGTTGCAGTTTTGTTTGTGCCAATGGCCCGACACATTCGTGTTCGGATATATACAAACAAATCACAAACAAACTAAAAATTGTGAATTATAAAATGCTACATGTGTTGTACATTGGCTCAGAAACATAGACAATGAACTAGCAACTCAAAGTAAAAAATTATGCCTTTGCAATATGGATTTACAGAAGAATAGAGAGAATTTCATGGAAAGAGAAGAACATAAGTAAAATACAAAAAAGTAGACAACACTGTCTGTAATTTTTTTAATATTTTTAAAATAACGATTAAAGGAAATTAAAATAAAAGAAATATTTTTTGGGTGAAATAATAAAAACTTAGCACTTTATTGAAGCACTCATTTGAAGATAGACTTGAGGGGAAATGAGTAAGTTCAAGAGTTGGATATAATACAATCTTTCAGAGTGCACCACCAAAGCAAGAGGAGGAATAAAGAGATTCGATGCAGACAAACTTCGTCGAGAAGACTATATTTGAAGATGATGATAATTTAGTGAGACAGACGTATGCACTTGTAGGCCGTGCCCAGAAACTGTAAAAAACAACCATCTAGCGTGTCGGTTTTGTGAGAACAAGATAAACGCTATCAGGTTTAGCTGAGATGAAACGAGTTACATATTTCAATGTAGCTATTGGCGCCGTGTTGCCATGACTACTAGAAGAAGTACTAAGAAGGTGAAAAAGACTCAGAAAATTTTGTTTAATTCACAAAAAGTGAGATCTTAAATTTTATCTGAGTGAAAGAGAAATATACACGACGCATACATTGGTACATACATTAGTTTATCAGAGTCTATCAAGAAGGTGCGTGCTAATTTTAGAAGTTCATTACAGCCAATCATTGAACTTGAACTCGATTTAGATGAGAAAAAATTACTCCGATAAAGCACATTATTGAGTAACACGAATCATATGTGGGTTTTTAAAATAGATTTATGACGTCATAGAATCATTGAACAGTAATGGTTGGACAAAGTTGGAAACGACTGCTTATGGGGAATGAATGGGGCAATAACGACATGAAAAATTACGTGGGAAGACGAAATGGATAAGTCACACAATATAAAAGTCCATGTGCAGTATCACGAAACACGAACAAGTAAGTTGTATGACATCGTCATATAACATGAAATGATACTGGATGCTTTCTCCGTTAACACCCGTTGTACTTGAACGTGACCGTTTAGAGTGGTGTTAACTATTAATACTAAACATTTACATTGTTAAACTTGCATCACTGATCTGACAGAATCGGTAGATAGGTACACGAGACAAAAACAATTTGGATTATTTTACATCCAAATAAAATACTTATTGGCACTTAGAAATAAAAAGATTAAAATAGCTGTCTCTACGTGATGTATCCAGAGAGGAAGATGACAAACACCATCTGCCGCTAGAGAGAGAACTATAAAACAAATACTTCGGACCACCCTCTTAGGAGAACTTGCAACAACCACTGTCCAAACAAAATTACTAGATAAAACAGCCAATAAGAAAACATTACTAACAATTACTAGATAAAACAGCCAATAAGAAAACACTACTAACAATCCTGAGGACATGTGCCCTAGAAACTATAAACAGCATCCCATCATCAGCAATCAAGACATACACTGATGAATTTTTTTTTCAAGGCCCCCTGTTTTTTAGGATATGGCATTCATATACAATACCCTGATAGATCTTCCTGCGAGTTCTGTGACTTGTGGTGAAAATTGCTCAAATAATGAAGCAGAAGCTCAGGCCATCAAAACAGCCACTGAGTTAATACACTAACAGTTTGATCTCATGGAACCAAAACCATCAGACATTGTCATTTTTACAGAATCTGTGTCAGTTTTGGAAGCACTTAAACAGATCCCGTATGAAAACCAAGATAGTCTCCACATAGCAAGAGCAGGGCGCAGTCTTATCTCTGCATATCCAATCATTGTGACCTTGAAATGGATCCTTGGACATAGCGATATAGCAGGAAACGAAGTAGCGGACAGACTTGCAAAAGAGGCTCCTCAAAACAACAAAAATAAACACCCTGTAGTATGGGAACAGTCAAACAGATTCTCAGAAACAACATCAGATACATCTGGCTGATCAGATGGGCAAATGGGCTGACTGGTCGAAATGTATTTAGTGAAATGACACAGCCAAAGAGCAATGACAATATAAACAAACTCTGCAAGAGAAACCAATCCATTATCTTTCAGTTTCACACGGGACATGAAAGGATCATTAACCATTTAAACCATATCAAACCCCAACAACTACCCACTTGTAGACACTGCACTCATCCAAATGACACAGTGGAACACCTTCTTATTGACTGCCCTTACCTTTCAACTGCCAGGGAAAAACTTCTACAGACACTCTTAACAGTCACTAACTTACTGTATGGATCACTAAGTTAACTTCAGAAGACCTGCACTTTTTTAAGAATGTCATTGTGCTGATAAGAGTAGAATTACTCACCAGCATTTGGATATCGACAACAACAACAACTGACAGAATAACACTCATCAACACATACACCTGTAATATATTTACGAAATAATTACGCAATAGTATGTCATAGTTTAACAAATAGTGACCTACATTTCGATGTACTTAACACCCCTCCAAAGGTTAAGTCCACGAAGTATATGTATTACCTGGAAAAGCACCAGGAAAGGATGAAAATCAGATGTTTGCGCACAAGATTTGAACCCGATGAAACCACTTGGCACCAACCTATAGCAATGTGAGAGGTATCGATGTTACTGCCACAACCAGAAACATTACCCTACAACTAATGCTACTTATACTAAATCTCCTAAACGCGTTTTTTCAACCACCACTACGGAACATAGGTCGTATACGAAATAAATATCATTATTATTTATTTTCCAAACGAAAATTACCGTGTCACAAGAATATGCGTAGAAGCAGATATAATATATATTTATACAGGTTAAAGAGAATAGCACTGGGTGAGGAATTTGGCTTCCCGAAAGCAATGGCAAGCTACGGGAGAAGTGTACATAGAAACTTTCTTTTAATGGGAATGACATTAAAGCTAAATAACAGCTCATCAGAGCAATATTCCCAGTAGCATTTTCTGGATGTGAAACGTAGAAAATAGGGGGAAAGATAATTTCTACCATCAAAATGACATGTTACAGAATGACACCGAGAAGAACATGAAAAACAAAAAACACGAAACAAGAAGTGATCAGAACAAACAAACAACCCCCAATCAAGAAGTGATCAGAACAAACAAACAACCCCCAATCAAGAAGTGATCAGAACAAAGAAACAACCCCCAAATCAACAAGTGATCAGAACAAATCGTGGAAGAGGATTGGCTCTTAAAAAAACCCAGTATAACAAGAGAACGCAGTATGTTTCAGATATAAAGAGACATAGTAATTATATTAATAAGACTGATAAACACCACAGAAGACGGATGTGTCGGGCCATTGGCGCAAATAAAACGGCGACACAACGCACTTCCATTCTCTGCACTATATCATGCTGGAAATCTAGTAAGACCATTGTCCTGCTGCAAAAGAGATCCAATGGGAGGTTGAGAATGTTGTCCTGCTGCAAAAGAGATCCAATGGGAGGTTGAGAATGAACGCTGAAGAAGAAGAAGACCCATAAACAGTCAGGGTCGTAGAGGCGCCACACTGAAAACGTCAGCAGAAAAAACCCTCCAAACATCGTCTATCCTCAGCCATTCGGAAGAGTAGAAAAATCATATCCAGATTATTCCTTGATGTTATCAATTTAAGATTTTCTTTACTGCCTCTTCTCCTGTCTGTTCCTCGACTGTTCTTTGCAAAATTATTTTGTAAAGTGAATCGTTTGTTGTTACATGCCCAAACCAAACACGTTTACCCCGTTTCACCACTTCCACAAGCGATTCGTAATAACCTGCAAGTTTGTTTATTTGCTGGTGGACAAATATGTCTGCCTTTTGTTCTATATAACTAATTCATAACAACAGTCCGTAGCACTTCTATTCAATATTCTAAATCTTTATGTTCGTGTCTGCATTGTCTCCTGCTTTAAAGAGACTAATAACATGGGAAAATATAGTAATGGAAGGCATGTCTTACGGTAACTGAAGAAAAGGCCGCACAAGACGACATTGAAGAAAAGACGCAGAGTTCATAGATTTTATACATGTCCTTGGCTGTAGCAGACCAACTCGTTCACAACCGTGAGTTTTTCCGAGTATTCCTAAAGAAGGTTTACGTTCTGGGATGAATATCCTCCGGAATGAGGAGCTCGGAGGTGGTTAGTTTGTAGAACGTGCACGAAATATCCGTACTAATAACTGAACTTAATCAATAATATAAGAAAAAGACAATCTTCATTTCTGGTCACTTCAGAAACCTTCAGAGAGGTTTGGAGAACATAGTCACAACAGGCAAGAATGAAAGCAACAGAGACAGAGGGAGACAGCGTGATAACATATTAGACAGTTTGACAACCTGGCACGGCAGGTAAACAACAACGATCTTGATACATAATACTGGAGATGTAGAGACATGATCGTCTACAACCAGCCGGCATGGCACCTGCTGATGATGAATAACCTAACACTAGCAATCATCAACTTTACACAAAGATCAAATTATCTTTCAACGTCAGGGATGATCAAATTATCTGATAAAAATCACAGATTTCGCTTGGAGTTCATAATGAGAATATTTCTCTATCATGGTTAAAGACCAAGCATGCCGAGAACGGATGTGCTGAATAATAGAAAATTTGGTATTTTATATCAGAAGGTAGCACAACACGTAAATCACACGGCGAAAAATCATGTTCATTATGAAGAATCAGGTTCATTATCACAGATCGAACGTTAATACTAACTCATTCATGATATGTAATACCAATCATAGTTACCACTCAATATTTTATAAAAAGCTAAAAGGGTGGAAGCGGGGTTACCAATGTCGGATTTCTTTTCTTGCTCGTTCGCAGAGTCTCACCTGATATCTCTTGTAGCAGGACAATTGTCCTACAAGAGTTCCAGCAGAGTTTAGGCTTGACTACGGAGATGTGTCGCAGTTTTATTTGCGCCTATGACCCGACCCATCCGGATCTGGTGTTGGTAACTGTTATCAATTTTGTTTACCATTTCCTTTCAATGGTGCACGTTTGTAACCATGTCGATAGTATAGTCGACCAGCAGCACAAGACAACTGGTTCCTGTACCTACCCGCTGGTCACCACGGTCAAAGCTAACTACTGTCACCAATGCTTGACTTTGTGTCTCTATAGTCACAGACTGGATCCAATTGCTAATACTGTTGTTGTTGTTTTTTTTTTTAAACCCAAAATCTTCTCTAGATAAAGGTCCTACCAAATAGTAACATACATCGTATTCGGCTAGACTGATTCAACGTTTCATAGGCTGGGGACACACAGTGTACGAAAAGTTACCAATGAAAATCTGGTATCACTCGAATCAATCAAAATGAGTTATACTGTATCGTACCAGCGCGCACGAAATAAAGGATGTATTTGAAATAGAGACATCTGTCCACATTTAGCAGCACATCATTGGAAAAACCAAACCTCTTCAGATATTTCTTCTGGTTCATTGCCAACATCTTCAATAATTATTATCCAAAATAATTTTTTACAATATTTTAGATTTTTAAATCAGGTTTTCCTACTTGATGTTTATACTGAACTATAGACGAAAGAGTTTTTGGCTGAAGGAATTACGTTATTTGATTGGTTGTCTGAACTTCAACTGTAACTTAAATGTCTTCCCTGCGTAGACTCGACTAGCTATGTAACTTAACAAGCAAACATGGCGTTGTGTTTTGGCAACTTAAACACACAAAAAACATGATTTGTACACATTTAAAGCGAAACAAAACGAATTTCCTCAATATAAATATAAAACGAAATAAAATAATGAAGAGAATATTGCAGAATGAATGTTGTATGTTTTCTTCATTGCAGAATGAATGTTGTATGTTTTCTTCATTGCAGAATGAATGTTGTATGTTTTCTTCAATTATCCTATATTTATTTGTGATTACCTGCGTAGTAGTAGGAAAATTACATGAACAGACAAAAGTGTAGGGAGGTGTATGCTCTGCTTTCCTCCATCTACTCTGCCAGATGCTTTCAGTACACTGGTTATCAAGCTTCCTGCCACGTAGACACTTTTTCATCTACATTTATTTGTATGGCATTCCCTAGTTTGATAGTGAATGCAATTGTGACTCTAAGAAGTCTAAGCGGTAATAGATCAATCAATTACAGTTGTAGAAATATGATCCACCTTCTATAGGTCACACAGAATTGGGCTGCGTCTAAATGACACAGTATCCTTCGTGTATAAATGGTACAGTATCTACTTCTATAAATGACACAGTATCCTTCGTGTATAAATGGTACAGTATCTACTTCTATAAATGACACAGTATCCTTCGTGTATAAATGGTACAGTATCTACTTCTATAAATGACACAGTATCCTTCGTGTATAAATGGTACAGTATCTAGTTCTATAAATGACACAGTATCCTTCGTGTGTAAATGATACAATATCTATTTCTATGAATGACAAAATATCTACTTTGCATAAATAATACACTATCTAGTTTTTATAAATCACACAGTATCACCATGTACACATGACATAGTATCCATTGTGTATAATTAACGCAGAATCCACCTTCTATGGCACAATATCCACCTTCTATAAATAACATATATCCATTGTGTATAAATGACATAGCATCCCCTTTCCATAAATGGGATACTAACAGGGATTTCTGTTTGTTCTCCGACCTTTCATAGTGAAAGATCAACTCAATGCCCTGAAACTGTTACAAATCGACAAATATAATGATCAACTCAGTCCCCTGAAACCGTAACAATCAAAATGTTTAAAGATCAATTCAAAGCCCTGATACCGTGACAATCAATATATATAAATCAACTCAATCCCCTGAAAAAGTGACAATTGCAATCAACATATATAAGACCTATTTGCTAATTGTAAAATAGCCTTCTAACATAACTCATTTGACTATTTCAGTGGTTTTCATTGGCTCTCGATACAAAGTATAAACATAGTAACCAATGAAAATCACGGGAAAAATCAAATTAATCATTTTATATTCTGTTATCCAATTCGTGAACAGGTCTTATATATTCGACGGTCACACTGAAACGTAACCTCATCCCCTACTTATGAATTATGTTTGCTCACATCTTCTTCAATCTGCAACAGATGTTGATTCACGTGATGAGGTTGTTCATCTGAATACTGTATCAAATCACTCAGTCTTTGACTAACAGGATTTGCCAGTGTCGTTTAGTGTCTGGTGCCATGAAATCTGAAGTTGATTTGACGCTTATATTTTGGCTTCTGAAAAACTTTCTGTTGGCAGAGATTGGGGACTGATTCCTTCCTTACAGCTCTTGCCGCAGTGATTCTCAAACGGTTAGAGAGAAGACGTAAGCTTCTTTTAAAAGTATTGTAAACCGCTGAGAGTTTCTTTATGGTTATGATATAAGCTCATGAGAAACTTCCAAAATTCACACAAAGATTCACGAGTTCACTTGTTCGTAATTCATAGAAAACCATTTTTTCTAAACATCTATAAATGTACACGAAATATGACATACTGTGCACATCAATAGTCGACATGTTTCCTACTCAAACAAATTGAGATACGTTCCGGAATGAAACTCAAAGAAATAACTCTACGCCCACCAAAATAGATTGCTGTTTTGAAAATATTTTGAGGACTAGGCAAATGCAGTTGGTGTTCCTCCTTCGCAAACGAAGATGAGCATGGCATTTAAGAAGGATCAAATTTGGTTTTATTGTGTTTTTGAGTTCTCAGAAGGTCGATGAGCCCAATCTGTGCTCTGAAAGACTTGTTGCAATCTGGGCTCTGAAAGACTTGTTGCAATCTGGGCTCTGAAAGAGCCGCTTCAATCTGGGTTGTGAACGACCTGTTGCATTGTGAGTAGACATTTAATAGATATTGCGATGATGGAAAACAGTCTTGATTCTCTTTTCGTTTCTGTCTCTTTTGAATCGTCCAATTTTTAATACCCGCGTTGGTGTTACCATTAAAAGCGGTCATTCAGACAGTAGTGGTTGCGTAGGTGCAATTATGTACCTGAGATAAAGTACAGTAGTGGTTGAGGAGGTAGAATTCTGTACTTTCTGTCCTGAGGCAGAATATTCCGCTCCATCCACATATGTTTCTAGCTAGCATGCACTGATATTTTTCTAAACCAGCTTCAGTATTCCACGTTTCCGCCTCTCTTTTCGGTCTGATTGATAGCATTGACAGCTTCTTATTTTGAAAGCTACATCCTTGTTGAGATGGGTTTATTGCAAGCAGCATACATTTACTTGCTCATAATTTAAGATGTTTTCGAGTTCCACCTTTTTGCTGTTGATACCTTCAGCATTCCAATACATTATTTTTAATGGCCTTGTGTTTTGGCTGGTTGTTCTATTCTCATGTCTCTTAGCTCATCGGGGCAATTGAGAACTTCCAGTAGCTGAGATTGGACCTTTTCGAGGCTTATGACCCAGCACAGTTCCTATCTGGGTGTCCGTCACAGGGCAGGCACCATAACATATATAAGATATAGGCATAATCCCATTACATCGGTTGGTGCGTAGCGTCATGATTGCTGTGGTGCGCATTTTGACTGGTTACCTCCGTCTTCAGCACCTGTACTTGCTAGGGCAGACTATGGTCTTGCTCGATTTTAAGAGGGCTCATTCAGTCTTAGTTTTCAGCTTTTCTTGGTTGAACTAAGCCTCATCTCCACATTAACGGATATTTTTATAACAACCGACTGTGTCTGTGACGTTTACAAGACCGTTTCGTATCCTTTTTGTATAACTAGATGTCCATGTTATATGCTTGAATTCCCTCAATAGATAACGTCAGAAACAATAACGCATATATCACAAGGGAAACCTCATAACACGGAGAAATATATAAACAAGAATGTTTATAACTGCTTGGAAATCGGATCTCTATAAGCCAGTGGTCGGATGTACAAGGCAGGCATGACACATGAGAAAAATAATTCAACTTTACGCAATGTTAACACCCGTTGTGTCATTATTTGCTACCTACCAGCTGAGGAAAGGCTTGCTTACTCTCGGGTAGATTGCAATCAGCATTCATCATTTCTTACTGCCATAAACTGAGCTTGTGGCCGAGTTCTATCTGACACGAGTTTCACGTCTGTTTGCTTACAAGATAGAATATGTCCAAGATTCAAGCTGAACAATCGCTATAATAATTGATATTTTCTCTTCAGCCTCATATGTATTTGTTAGCTCGACTCATCATCTCAAGATAACGTGTTCGAAGTCGACTACATGCAATTTATAACGGGACCGGCCACAACGCAATGAGAAACTACTAAATGTAAATATTTTCTAAATATCGCTGTAATCGTCATCTTCTTCTTCAGTGTTCATTCTCAAACTCCAGCTGGATATCTCTTGTAGAAGGATAATGGTACTACTAGATTTCCAGCAGGATGTAGTCCAGAGAATGGAAATGCGTTGTGTCACCGTTTTATTTGCGCCAACGGCCCGACACATCCGTCTTCGGTGGACTGTAATAATACGTGTTGGTTTGTTTATTACTTTATGAATAGGATATTGGGAGAAAATTATCTGGGTATAACTAGTTTCAAATGCAATAATAAACACATGTTTCAATACAAGCTTGTAATTCTTGTACTTTCATTGAATTGAAGTATATATACGATATCAAGTCTACATTTTTATTGTCTTATTATTATTTAAAACATTGAAACTAATACCAAATTTAAATGATTGTCCTCCGCTGAAGACGGAGGTGTCGGTTTATTTGCACAAATAAAACGGCGACACATCAAATTTTCATTCTCTTGACAAGATCCTGCTGGAAATCTAGTAGGATTATTGTCTACTGCAAGAGATATCCAGCGGGAGTTTGAGAATGGATTTTAGTCGGACCATTGACCTGCTGCAAAAGAGATCCAGTGGGAGTTTGAGAATGAAATTTAGTGAGACCATTGTGTTGCTGCAAGAGATATCCAGCGGGATTTTGAGAATAAAAGCTCGGATCATTGTCTGCTGCAAGAGAGATACAGCGGGAGTTTGAGAATGAATGTTAACGAAGAAATGATTATTCACATGTAATTAGTCTTTAAATGGAATTGTGCATATTAAGTGTCATGCAAAGATAAACGTAGGTACAATGGCAGCAACCTGCCGTCCCGAATGAAGGTAACCATTCATGTACTAAGCCGCAGCAACTATTACGTGCGGTGACCAGTTCCCTTCCTTCCCTCCAACCCATGCGCCATATTACAACTGAAGCGAATTGAAGAACGCTCGTATCAGGCGAGAAATCACGACCTGGATGCTTATGTGTCCGAACGTGGTTTCGATCCTGGCACGTTGTAACCGGGTGATACGAAGGAAACTCACTACCATCTAAGCTGCTGTGATCCTCGTATGTCATGTAATAAAACTCTATTGTAAGGAGACAACTCACAATTGGAAATGCGTGTGCTGGGGTAACACACGGCAAATGTAAGCATGAACGGAAACAGGTACAAGTTTTACCAATATTTGTGAATAAAACATATTAGCAACGTTTCGTGGCGTCGTTAGTATTTTAAAAATAATATTATCGTGATTTTCATTAGTCACTTTGTGTTGCCTGCTGATGCCATCAAACAAAATACACGAAAATAATCAATAAAGCTTATTTTAATTCTGTTGGTAGGTCTTCTCTTGGCGACAGACACACTCTGCTCTTAATCCGCGACTTTCGGTATTAGAGGTCCTACCAAAATAATTCATTAAAGTCTTGTGTGTCCTGTTTGCAATTATTCCCTTGCATTTCGTACCATTTCAAGAGAGACATTACGTAGAACTATTACAAGAGTATCCACCATCGGTATAAGAAAAAATGAAGACCTAAGACAAATTGCAATAAAACGCGAGACATCCGCGAGGCACATCTATAACATCCGTCCTATGTGCCGTCTTTGGTCCTAGAGGAATAACTAACTTTCGTTACTGCATGTTCTCCTGTGAAGGAATGCAGGGTGGCTTTCTATGGACTGTGGAAATAAAGGCCGCTTTACCTTAGCAGACGCCGCGACATGTACAGGAAGGATTTTGATTGTACCTCCGAAAGATAAAACCATGTCCCAACTGTGGATTGAACCCGGTACCTCAAGGGTCTGAGAACGGCATTCTAACCACACGGTCAACTAATTTCGTAACTCAGTGTTAGCAGGCGATACATGGGTGATACAAAGTATATAAATAGTGACCAAAGAAAATCACAGTAATCATAGAAAACATCACATAAGAAGGCTGATTCTGCATTGTTTTGACTCTGCTGTTATGTCTGTTGTGATGGTTGGTAGCGCTGACTCAGACACACAACAATTGCTGTTGTTTACTTTAATCATCGCGCCTGGACTCTGTTATTTCTAGTCCCATGTCAGACTAGGTAATCTACTTATATATTAATCTTGCCAACAATGAGAGCTTAAACACAAAAAACACAAATCCGATGACTAAACAAGTATTTTTTAAATCAATCTTCAGGTAAGAATTGACTTATCGTTGTGGCGAACTTCCGGTGCAAGAGTTTTTTTAATTTTTTCTATTGAAATCTCGCGTGAGATAACTTCTGCACAATATCCGCCATGTCTGTCAGAAGTCATCCGATGCGTGCAGATAGTGGATGTCATAAATACAGGACGGAAAGAGTTCAACACAGGTTCAGGATGCGTAGAAAATTATTGCAGAATGTATTTCAGGAAGATTTTGTAAAGCGAAATCTTGTTTCATTGCCAAAATAGAGAAAATGGTAAAGAAATTAGATTAAGAATATTTCTTTTTAATTCATTGACATGTAGAGTATATGAACAGGTTTTTAACTGACTTCCCATGTCGTAATAACCTCGGGGCATTAAAAACTTTATTTACCTGTAGAATTATTCTATACCACCTTCTTGTTTATCGATTATCAAGTACTTAGAGTACACTTTCGTTACAATGTTCTGTTTTTTGTGTGTGTATATGTTGTGTCATTTGTGTATATGTTGTGTCATTTGTGTATATGTTGTGTCATTTGTGTATATGTTGTGTCATTTGTGTATATATGTGCAGAATCTGGAGGGGTTGGAGGGGGGAGTCAGAAATGTACTGCGCTAGAATGAAGAGAGAGACGCTAACTTCACTGTTTTCATATGGCTGGGACACCGGAGAGAGAGAGAGAGAGAGAGACTAACTTCACTGCTTTCATATGGCTGGGATACTGGAGAGAGAGAGAGAGAGACTAACTTCACTGCTTTCATATGGCTGGGACACTGGAGAGAGAGAGAGAGACTAACTTTATTGTTTTCATATGGCTGAAACACTTGAGAGAGAGACTAACTTTACTGTTTTCATATGGCTGGAACACTGGAGAGAGACTAACTTCACTGTTTTCATATGGCTGGAACACTGGGGAGAGACTAACTTCACTGTTTTCATATGGCTGGGACACTGGAGAGAGACTAACTTCACTGTTTTCATATGGCTGGGACACTGGAGAGAGAGAGAGAGACTAATTTCACTGTTTTCATATGGCTGGGACACTGGAGGGCGAGAGACTAATTTCATATACGTTTTCATATGGTTGACCCACTTCATATAAGTTGTTATATGGCTGAGGTACTTCATAAAACATAGTGGTTCAGGACACGACAAACCTGCCTTGAACATTTAGTTACATGCCTGGAGTCTTGGACACGATTGACATAATCAGTAGCAATGAGTTGTGGGAATAAGTACAATGAAGGTCTCTGTTCGTATACCCAAAACTCTCTGTTCGTATACCCAAAACTCTCTGTTTATATACCCAAAACTCTCTGTTTATATACCCAAAACTCTCTGTTTATATACCCAAAACTCTCTGTTTATATACCCAAAACTCTCTGTTTATCTCTCTCTTTTCTCTGTAGTCCAGATAAAAATGCACTGTATTGCCGTTTTATTTGTGCCATGGAGTGACACACCTGACTTAATCATTGGAATCTAATATATTCAGTGTTTTTACCACTTGCCATGGACGGTGGACATCTGTAACCATATTAACAGTATAGTCAGCAAGCAGTTCCTGTACCTACCCGCTGATCAACACTCTCAGGTAGTATAGTCAGCCAACAGTACAAAAGTATTTCCCTGTTGGAAATCTAGTAGGACTATTGTCCTGCTTTACGTGATGTGGAAGTTTGAGAACAAATCTGGTAGGACTAATATCCTGCTATAAGAGAAGTGAAAGTTTGAAAACGAACGCAAAATAAGGTATATACTTAAATGTGAGCAACATTTCTATATTCCAAGTGAAATATTTTGTCTTATCTTTAGGTATCTGTCTGGAAGCCATAGGAGAAGCAAAGGTAGAATGGATGACATCAAGTGATATCCAGAACTCTGATGAAGAAATCTTCAACCATACTTCAGTTTTACCTATTAAAGGTAAGTCGGTAACAGATATGCTCTTTTACCTATTAGGTGACTTGATATTAGATTTACCGTTTGAAGGTATTGACATGTATCGACGCATGGTAATCTTGTACCAACTTTGTTAAGATGAATAGATGAAATGTGTCGACACATTGCACCAAACAGTTGTATAAGTCGAACTGAAAACCTTTATGTGTCGACACATTGCACCAAACAGTTGTATAAGTCGAACTGAAAACCTTTATGTGTCGACACATTGCACCAAACAGTTGTATAAGTCGAACTGAAAACCTTTATGTGTCGACACATTGCACCAAACAGTTGTATAAGTCGAACTGAAAACCTTTATGTGTCGACACATTGCACCAAACAGTTGTATAAGTCGAACTGAAAACCTTTATGTGTCGACACATTGCACCAAACAGTTGTATAAGTCGAACTGAAAACCTTTATGTGTCGACACATTGCACCAAACAGTTTTACCAGTCGAACTGCAAAACTTGACTATAAAACTCGGTGACTTAGCAATTTAATTTGGTCATTTAATGTGTACCCCTTGTGGTGAGATAACGCTCCTTTCAACCTTTAACGTATATCCAATTTTGTTATATCAGTAATGTTTTTGACTAACAGAAATAAAAGAAGTTATGATTCAGTCATCATTCTTTGTTTTCTGCCATCACTCTCACACTTCGGCAGATTTTTTAGACTAAATGTCAAGACTTGAGATATTGTGTGTGCATACCAATAACTTAGACGATGTTAACCACTAACTTACATGGTGTTAACCACTAACTTACACGGTGTTAACCACTAACTTACACGGTGTTAACCACTAACTTAGACAATGTTAACAACTAACTTAGACGATGTTAACAACTAACTTAGACAATGTTAACCACTAACATAGACGATATTAACCACTAACTTACACGATGTTAACCACTAACTTAGACGACGTTAACTAGTAATTTATGTTATGTTAACCAATGTAATAGTTTATGTTAAATAATGTAATAGTTTATGTTAAATAATGTAATAGTTTATGTTAAATAATGTAATAGTTTATGTTAAATAATGTAATAGTTTATGTTAAATAATGTAATAGTTTATGTTAAATAATGTAATAGTTTATGTTAAATAATGTTTATAATATTTACCTGTCAACAATATCTATCTTTGTATTTTCTATCTCATCTCCAGGTGAAAAACAAATAAACGATGAAGGTATACTCCACTCCGGCTCTCATTACTTTCCCTTTGAATTCACCCTCCCACAAAAACTACCCTCCTCCTTCAAGGGCAAGCACGGTCGCCTGCGGTACTACGTCCGTATGTCTGTATACTCCCAGGGAGTGTTCTCGCACTCAGGACCTCACACAGAACGCACCAGTAAATTTGCCGTTATAGGAGCGTTGGATTTAAATAACGAACCGGATGCCTCGGTAAGATCAATGTCTAGTTTTGTCGCTTCTTCTATTTTTAGTTAAGGGTACCAAGAATATGACCAATCTCTTCTTTCCATGCAAGTCGTAGGAGGTGACTACGGAAAGTTAAGTGATATGCGGGCAACGTGTCGCCGGTGAAAAAAAATCATTGTCATATCTTGGCTCAATTTATTTTTACTTTTATTTACTTTTACTTAAAATACTTGTAATAACTTCGAGGGAGAGGAGATGGCTACCACCCTCATATAGCAGAGCCAATGAAATGTGAGATCGCACACCCCTAGGGTATTAATAAATGTTATACTTTACTTACTATTAAATAATCTGCGTGGACACGATGAAGCTGTGCATGCCAGCGAACGTTGCACCTTTGTCTTTTTTGTGGCAGACTCCTGTGGCTGGGAATGCTATATGTCCTGCTAGGAGCACTGCTGATGTCCTGCTAGGAGCACTGCTGATGTCCTGCTAGGAGCACTGCTGATGTCCTGCTAGGAGCACTGCTGATGTCCTGCTAGGAGCACTGCTGATGTCCTGCTAGGAGCACTGCTGATGTCCTGCTAGGAGCACTGCTGATGGGTCAACAACTCTGGCAGAAGAATTATGAGATAGTTGGCCCAGAAGTTTGTTTGTTTGTTTGTTTTTCGTTCGCTCCATTGTAACCATCACGGATATCCGTGCGATTTCCGCCGGGAGCGTGATTACGTTGTGCCACCGTTATGCGCCTTGTAGGCCTAGCACATCCGATTTCGGCATGCCTTGACAATTCGGGTGGGCTACCCTTAGCCTGTGACAGCCTCTATATCTGTCTCCAGGCACGCGTAGTGGAGACTCTTCGCCCAGACGATTTTCTTGCTCTTAGTCTGACTCAAACGAGGTGTTCCACTGTCTATGAACTTGCCTCGTGTAATTGGACGTGCTGTGCCTGTGCCCATTGGGTACTGAACCGTTTCTCATCCGTGAGCCTGGTTCCTTAAGGGGAAGAACTCAACAGAGGAGTTGGACCCTGGCTCTTTCGCCCTCTTAGCCGAGGTGTCATTCACCGACGTGTACCCCTTGTCCAAGTTCGAGTCTCACACCACGCGTTTGAGAGCAAGGCGTTCTCGAGCTGAGCGTCCTTGTCCCAATAGCGCCTGAGCCCATCAGGTACTGAACCCTTTCTCTCTTCAAGTGTATTTCCGGTGTAGGAAAACTTGACAGTAGAGTTGGGCCAGGGCTAAATCGTTGTCACTTTCTTGCCTAAGCCCATTGGGTACAGAACCCTTTCTCTCGCGAGCATATTTCCGGTTTAGGAAGGCTCGACATTAGAGTTGGGTTAGGTCTTCTTGCTTTACCAAACGCCAGTGTATGGGTCTGGGTCTCTGCCTGTAAGGAACTCAGGTAACTAGAAGCCCGTCTCGAGCTGACGGAGCTTGTAGCTCCCCTTTCCTAGGGACTTTCCACTTTCTATTTGCAGTTCGCGCTACCCTCTAGCGCTGTTCTGCCCTTTCATTGTTTCATTGTACTCGGTATGAAATCTATGTCTCTCGCCATGTATCTACCTTTACGTGCATTTTACATTGGCCGCCCCTCCAATGTTTGGACTGGACTGACTAGCTTCACTGTATGTCGACAGTGTCGCTATATGTGGTGATGCTGGTGGTATCGGAGATATGTCTGTCCGTGTGCAGGCAAATCTCTTTCCATCTGCTACCTCCACATTTTCGGACACGATCCCCAAATGATTTGGCCAGAATCAGCTCGAGCTGCTGTATTTCTGTTTCCAGGGTGCACCGCGTGGAGGTACATTTGGGATCTTGGTTATCTGCTAACCCTGGGTCCGCCTAGAGCAATGCGTTCCCTTTGCACCCCGGCCCAGAAGTGAGCGCAGTGCTCCTAGCACGTCGTGGCTATCCTCGTATACTGGAATTCCCCCTTTATTGGACTACAAATAAATCCACTAAACACTCTCTTGCACATTTATGTCTTTGAGACAACATCAAATGAATCCGGATATCGCCACAGTAACACACCTTAGAAGAACCTGAGCTTTTGACAGAACGACTATATGCTACCAATAGCTACCTTGACAGAACGACTAGGTGTTATCAATCGCTACCTTGACAGAACGGCCAGGTTCTCTATCAATAACTACCTGCTTGTCAGAGCACATCTCCTAGTAATTGAATTTGTCAGAGCACATCTACTAGTAATTGAATTTGTCAGAGCACATCTCCTAGTAATTGAATTTGTCAGAGCACATCTACTAGTAATTGAATTTGTCAGAGCACATCTACTAGTAATTGAATGTGTCAGAGCACATTTAGTAGTAATTGAATGTGTCAGAGCACATCTACTAGTAATTGAATTTGTCAGAGCACATCTAGTAGTAATTGAATTTGTCAGAGCACATCTAGTAGTAATTGAATTTGTCAGAGCACATCTACTAGTAATTGAATTTGTCAGAGCACATCTACTAGTAATTGAATTTGTCAGAGCACATCTACTAGTAATTGAATTTGTCAGAGCACATCTACTAGTAATTGAATTTGTCAGAGCACATCTACTAGTAATTGAATTTGTCAGAGCACATCTACTAGTAATTGAATTTGTCAGAGCACATCTACTAGTAATTGAATTTGTCAGAGCACATTCCTAGAGATTCGAATCATTATCTCTTGTATTTTCCAACAACGCTCAATTCATTTCTTAGTAGTGTATTTTTTGGCAACTCAATTCTGAGAAATGTTTGCCAGAGTGCAACATTCTTATTTAGAATGCATGCCTGGTCAACATCATTTTAGCCAGAACACTGCAGTTTTATTCTATGCTTTATTTATTGGAGCCGTCTTTTCATTCCCTCTTCTTGGATGACATTGACAAAAATGATGTCAGGATTAATATTCTCTCATGTCAAGTCGATGAAATTGACGAATTCTGTAATAATTTGCTGGAAAATTTATTTAGGACAAGGGCAACTTTGTTATTGAAACTTTTAGTATTTGATTTGAAAATGGTTGTTGATAAAATATATGCTGCTTTCGTGTTGTTATTTTTTGGTGATTAATTATTCTCATTCCAAGTAATTCGCTATTTGTTTTGATGAAGATTTTTAGTAGAAACGTCGTTTGTTTTTATTGATATCTTAGTGTGTTGTGTATTACTCCTTACGTATCTTTGTTTTTCCCTAATTCTCTATTTGTTAGTTGTATATTCGTCTTCTGAAGGCACTCTCAAACTGCTGCAGATTAGCAGGATGTAAGTCCGGAAAACTGAGTTTTCCATTGTTTTCAGCTTATCTGCGATATATGTGCCTTTCGCAATGTACCATCCGGCGTTAGAATGGTTTTTTAGTCATTTTAATCCTCTCTTGTATGTGACAACTAGTCTCAGTCCAAAGCCTTTTTTAGTCGTCTCTTACGATATGCATGGTAGATAAACACGGAAAGATAAACACGGGGCGATAAACTCCTCCTCTTGTGATATGTGAATGCATTCCTGAATATCTCTTGTCAAGTAACCTCTCGATTGACCTTCACTGCCTTCTATCGCCCTCTTCAACAACACTCTTCCCATACTATAGTATCGCTTCACGTGGTCAAAAAAAACAACAACTTTCCATGCTATAGTATTGCTTCACATGGCTGGAAAACCCCATCTTTCCATGTTACAGTATCGCTTCACATTACCGGGGAAAAAACAACTTTCCATGTTACAGTATCGCTTCACATTGCAGAAAAAAAACCAATTTTCATCTTATTATAAGGTAACTGCGTGAAACTTAACAACAATTGTACTTACGTAAAACACAGGTTTTTTATAATAGTTTCACTCAGACACGACGGACTATCACTGAAACTAATGGGTAATGATGTGCACACAAGAAGACATACATATCTTTCATATCTTCCGTTACACGTTTGTGTGTTCTGATAATTTCCATTCGTCGTCTTTTGTTGTTTATGCTCATCTTGATAAAGACCTTTTGGTGAAACGTTGAATATGTTTTGTGTATTGTAATTTGTATGTTTTCTTGTGTGCACATCATTACCCATTAGTTTCAGTGATAGTCTGTCGTGTCTGAGTGAAACTATTATAAAAACCTGTGTTTTACTAAGTACAAGTTTCATCTTAACATAGTGTTTAAATAAAAGCCAGCTTTCAGTGACATGAAGAAAATATCAACATCTAAACAAATCACAACACAACGAACAATTACAATTGTAAAATGTTATATTACAGTTCAGAATCGCTCATAATCGCGAAGTGTTCAGGTAATCCATAAGGTAAACCACGTTCTGGACAGAATATTTCACGTTAGGAAATATTATGCCTACTCTACCTTAATGTATGGCTCAGAAACACGCATGAATAACACATAACTACAGAATTGATGCCTTTGAGATGTGGATATATAGGATAACATGGGAACTAGGATCATGTGGAAACAACATGGAAGAACTTGCGCAAAATAGATCTACATGGCGTTCTACAATCAAAAAGAGCACATTATCTTGTGAAAAGAGGAGAAATGCTGCAGCCCAACAGCGGAGAGTTGCTAGAAAGTCATGGATAGACCAAAATCCGCCTATTGTGGTCAATAAATGTCTGAACTATCCACGAACATTTACAGCTCGAATAGGGCTCATTAGCCATCTACGAACTAGTATGCATGGTCATAATTCTAACTGAATTTTCAATAGTGAATGTACAAAAATGGGCATCATCACTTGTGATGGACGAACACACACACACACATATAGTAGATTAGAGGGAACTGCGTAGTAATAGAAGAAAAAGTACAAAGAGGTAGGTTCTAATAACACATGAAAAAAAGAAATAATACAAGAAATACAAACCAAACACGTAAAGTAATTTGTACTTATTCAAAGATATGACATCTTTTTGAAGACCTGACTTGAAAGTAAAGTCGGGGAGGGGGCAAGCTGGAGGTAGGCTGAGATTCAAGTCTGAGTGTACCACCAAGGCTAGAGACAGACGATCCTTTGTTACGTATACGACACTTGATGATAGTGATGATGATAAATTACTTTTGTCAGTTCACGCGTTAATAAAAGAAATGAAGGAAGAAAAAAAGTTCAGAGAAATCTTGAAATGTATCATGTTTTTTCTACAGGAAAACACGCCTCCCGTGAGAATTTCTTTAAAATCAAACTTCAGAACAGATATGTTATGACACAACTACGTTTACAGCTATGCTGACTCAGATATGTTATGACACAACTACGTTTACAGCTATGCTGACTCAGCAAATCTAACACAACTGGAAGTCAGTCGAAATATTAACAAGTGCAACATTACCTAAATTCAACGTGTCCACACGTAGATCTTTATCAAGTAATCTGTAAACAACTTACAGATATAATTACATAATATCGCGCAGTTTTAAGACAGTAAACTCAAATTTTTTTAAACAATATTAAGAGGAGGATATTTCATTACACGTTTTGTAGCTAGCACTCGGCACACACACACATTCTGTAATTACTGGAGTCTGTGAGTGATTATTCTGTACTTGTTGTACTGCTTCTCGTATCTGTGAGTGATTGTTGTGTACCGGCTATGCTGTGTGTAAAAATATTATCTTTGTGCCTGCTCATTTTAATATACGGTAAATCTTTGCCTTGTTCACGCCATTGAGGTGTATTGTCAAATACAAAGTTAGACATGTATTTTTCATTGACCCAGCATATCTATGACACTGCATATCTAGGGATAAATGCAAGCCAGTCGCCTTTACTTTTCCAGAACATTTGGTACCCATTTCGTTATTGGTCGACCTACTTATTTAAAGCAGACAATGCACTATCATATAAATGCAAACAACGGTCTTGTTTTATTTCAAGAATACAAACACAAACAAATAATGAAAAAATGAGATAGAGAGATAATGAGAAAGAGAGAGAGAGAGAAGAAGAAGAAGAAGAAGCAGCAGAAGAAGATTTGAGACAAAACTACAAACTGTTAATTCAGTTATTCATACGTTGATTTATTCCCCCTTTGTCAATAGTTACTTCCCATGCATATTAACATGTGTACGTTCTTAATAATCCCTGATCTACATTCTACATTTTTCATGTGATACCTCCTTATCGCATTGGAAGTGTGTGCCTGCTTTTCAATTTCTGATTAGCAGGATGTAGTCCGGAGAATGAAATGTGTTATGTCATGGTTTACAGCTTGGCTTTGATATTTGCGCTTTTCGACTGGACACATCCGATTTCAGAATGAGTTTTTGTTAACTTTGGCTTATGGGATGGGGCAACCCTGCCCATCATGATTTACTCAGACCTGCTGTCTCATCAGAAATCATATTTATAAAATATTGCATTTGACGGTTTTTGTTTGGAATACGTTTCTGCCTACTTGATTATTTGCCTTGGCTATGTTTATCAGTTTATGTTTATCATTTATTCTTCTTCTTCTTCTTTCGTTCACTTGAAACATGTCTATATCTGTAATTCTGTCTCCTTAATAAAACTCACTGTCTTTTGTAGTTCATACAGTGTCCCATAGAGTTTTGATTCCAGTGTTGTTTCCTCTGGCCAATATGTCTGCCTCAGCGTTTCATGCTCAGAACACTCTTGAAGTATATGTTTGGCACTCTGTGCTGCCTGTCCACATGTACACATGGCTGTGTTGCCAATCTTGAACTTTGTATACATGTGACTGCAGAGTCGGTTGTGTCCTGTTCTGAGACGTAGAATTATAACTTGTTCTGGTCTGTTCATAATGTGATAGTCATCTTGTGTTGGTGTTTGTGGCTTTCTTATTGACTTGATCATGTTTTTTCTGATGGTAGGTGATTGGTATATCTGGTTGGTCTTCGGCAGCACCTTCCTTAGCCAGTTGGTCTGCTTTTTCATTTCCTGGTATTCCACAGTGAGAGGGTATCCACTGAATGGTTACCCTATAATTTATCATTTATAAATGTAAATATAACATTATTTAGGATTAGGGTTAGGTATGTGAAACACAACTCTACTAACGTAACTGTAACCCTAACCCTACACACAATATTAAAATTGATTATTGATTGATTGTTGATATAATATTTAGATTAATTATCTCTGAAATAAGCAAGGAGACTCGAGTCCAAACAAGAACCCATTTAGCCATCCCCGTGATGTTTATTGTTTATTTATCGTGAATTTTGTGTCTGCATCCAATTAAAATCACGGGAAATGTTAAATACGTCACTTTTGAAAAGTTATTCCCAATTTAGCCCACATGTCTTATATTTGCAATTGTCACGTGACTGACAACTCTAACCAGAAATCTCAACAACACGTCTTACGACTCCGCCGAAGGCGGATGTGTCGAACCATTTGTGCAAATAAAACGGAGACACAACGCATTTTAATTCTCTGGACTGCATCCTGCTGGGAATCTAGTAAGAACATTGTCCTGCTAGAGGAGAGATCTAGCGGGAGTTTGAGAATGAAATTTAGTAGGACTATTGTCCTGCTACAAGAGAGATCTAACGGGAGTTTGAGAATGAACGATACAGAAGAAGTATCTTACGACATACATGGCAGCTAAGAGTGCTGCTGCTCACTGATGACTGCGATTGTCTAAGAATTTAAGATACTCTTCCTATTCAATCAATCTCCAAAATCTTCCTATTCAATCAATCTCCAAAATCTTCCTATTCATTCAATCTCCAAAATCTTCCTATTCAATCAATCTCCAAAATCTTCCTATTCAATCAATCTCCAAAATCTTCCTATTCATTCAATCTCCAAAATCTTCCTATTCATTCAATCTCCAAAATCTTCCTATTCATTCAATCTCCAAAATCTTCCTATTCATTCAATCTCCAAAATCTTCCTATTCATTCAATCTCCAAAATCTTCCTATTCATTCAATCTCCAAAATCTTCCTATTCAATCAATCTCCAAAATCTTCCTATTCAATCAATCTCCAAAATCTTCCTATTCATTCAATCTCCAAAATCTTCCTATTCATTCAATCTCCAAAATCTTCCTATTCATTCAATCTCCAAAATCTTCCTATTCATTCAATCTCCAAAATCTTCCTATTCATTCAATCTCCAAAATCTTCCTATTCATTCAATCTCCAAAACCTTGCTATTCATTCAATCTCCAAAATCTTCCTATTCAATCAATCTCCAAAATCTTCCTATTCATTCAATCTAAAATCTTCCTATTCATTCAATCTCCAAAATCTTCCTATTCATTCAATCTCCAAAATCTTCCTATTCATTCAATCTCCAAAGTCCTGCAGATTAACAGAATGTAGACCTGAGAACGGAATTCGCTGTGTCACTGTTTATAGCTTAGCTGTAATATCTGCTCCCTTCGGCCACTTCCGGTCATATCTGATACTTCCGACATCAGGCATGTGACTCATTTTGACCCTCTATGAGATGGCAGCACCAACCCCACCCATAAAACTTCCCTGTCGTCTCTTACCACATGCTTGACAGGAAACATTGTTGCTATTCTTTCCACCCCTTTCAAGCCCCTGCAGAGCACGAAAGGAAGATACTCTAATCATTTATTTTACGAAGAGCTTCAACTAGCTACAAAACAATTATTTTTTGTCAAAGTGCTCTTGACATCCAGAGTGCAGACTTGATTGCTTCCTGTACAAATACAGCCTTATAATCTTTGAATGAACTGTGGATAAATGAGATCTTAATGGAAGCTTCTTAATGACCTCCTGCAGCAAGTAGACACTGTGATTTATGGTGCTTTTATGAGTGCTATTCGGATGAAATCTGTAATTAATGTGCCCTATGTGAACTGGACACATGCTGAGCTAAACAAAGTGAGGGTTTAACCAGCCAGGCAAGGGAGCAGCTATTATTTGTTTAGTTCGATTCACAGAAAATTAAGAACTATGATCTTGTTTCCTGTGTTCAGTTAAAATGTTTAGAGAACGGTGGTTCCCCTAACAACTGATTTCATACCCATTGTACTTACCTAAAACACAAGGTCGATTAACTTTAGAATGAACACACAGACTATCAGGTTATAGGGTATGGATATACTCGTAAAAAATACATATAATTGTACACAATTCAGATGCAACGTTTCAACCTTAAGGTCTTTTTCAAGACAATACAAGGAATTGAACAAACAGTGAATAAATAGTAAAAACAGTAAAAACAATAGAACTATCACAAACGCATTAGGCGGCAGACATTTAACGGAAGATACATTCGAAGTCTTTTTCAAGGTCTTGACACCATGTACACCCATTACACTAAAGTCTAGATGATTCAAAGGGAAAACGAATCAAACGTGACAGACCATGGATGGAAGAGGCTGAAGACACATTACTAAGAGTTTGCGAATTTGAAGAAATAGGAAAGGAAGGTGATTGGGTGAAGGTAGACACTGAGAAGAAATCACTGACAAAAGTAATAACGCAACTAGATAAAGCGTGTCGAAAATGGACAGGTGTCAGGGCCCAGGTTACAGTACATGAACTCGCCCAGCTGCACTCGAAACCACAAGGCATAATTATATACACAGATGGCTCCGTTAATAGAAACACAAATAAAAGCGGTTGGTGTTTTGTTGTCTATAGAAACGGCGTGAAATTGGTTGATAAATCTTCAGCAGACTCCATTTTCACATCGAGCATGAGGATGGAGATAGAGGGAGTTACAGCAGCACTTAATTGGTTGATAGTTGATACAACAACACACGCGGTAATACTCACAGACTCTCAAAGAATGCTGCGCAAGATAGAAAAGTTCATGCTGAGAGAAGAATGGTGGGACATAGAAAAACTCAATTGTCCAGAGCATTACATGGATATTCTGCCCTGGTCATGTTGGGGTCAGAGGAAACTAGAGAGCCGACTTATTGTTAGGAAATTGCGGAGATAGATGGCACGATGCAGAGAAAAGATAAAATAGACTAGATCAAGGAAGTAATAAATTCATTTCAAGATGAAGATGGTGTCAATGAGTGTGAGAATGTACACATACAGAGAATGTTAGAAATGGGAGTGTCTAGAGGGGAGGGGAGGAAAGGTATTTTTAAGGCCCCGAAGACCACGAAATCAACACCTGACCGGGACCCTGAGTCAAAATACACTGGGGTGGCTGCTGGAACGGAGGGCAGAGCACTTATGGGAGTGCCCCACGTGCTGTGAAACTAGTTTCTAATCATGAATCAAGACATTAACGGTAACAATGACGTGCGTATGGGGGACGATAACGAAATAAATCAACTATGCCTAAAAACAACATGAAAGACAGCACTATAAAAGCCTCATTCTCCAAATCTAATGAAATGAATTATCACAGTAAGACCAAATGGCTTATGGGTACCAAACTGCAATATATAGAGGTTTTTCGAGGATATATCTAGCTCTGTCATAAGTGGTGCAAGATGACTTGTAGTGACTTGAATTTCACGGGCACCACGATGATTAGCGCCATTGTAATTTATAGCGACATAGTAGGTTTTATGTGGTTGGTGACATAAATATGTTGGAAGAAACGGACACTTAGTCTTTTACCAGTGTCACCTATATATATATTTTCACATGGTTTCATATCCAGAGGTTTCCCAATCTTAGCGGAAAAGAATTGTTTGTGAAAAAAAATCTCCTACCCTCAGTGTGTATGTAGAATTTAGATTCCACCATTGTGTGTGCCGACATCTAGTTACAAGAAAGCATTCAGTTATATCAATGCTGATTTCATTCGGTTATATCAATGCTGATTTCATTCGGTTATATCAATGCTGATTTCATTCGGTTATATCAATGCTGATTTCATTCGGTTATATCAATGCTGACCAGATTCGGTTATATCAATTCTGACCACATTCAGTTATATCAATGCTGATAACTTTTATCACACTATCTATATGACTACATGAATTCACTTCGGTAAAAATGTATCCGTGTATCCCACGTGTATCCTTCGAAATCTTTCGGATCTGGCTAAGAATCTATAGCTTTTTCCCACTGGTTGATAATGCCAGTTCATAAACAACAAACTAATATAATTACTCTGAATATTAATTCACTGGCCAATAGAATTACTCCATACACTAAATTCACTAACCAATAGAATTACTCCATACTCTAAATTCACTAACCAATAGAATTACTCCATACACTAAATTCACTAACCAATAGAATTACTCCATACACTAAATTCACTAACCAATAGAATTACTCCATACACTAAGTTCACTAACAAATAAAAATTACCGGGAGCGAAAAAGCAGATGCATAAAGCAAAATACGTAAATTATTAACATACAAAAATATTTTAACATACAAAAATATTTTAACATACAAAAATATTTTAACATACAAAAATTTGAAACACAAATCTATCCCGATGGAAACCAAAAGGTAATTCATGAAATAAATCTTTATACCGACACTGTGTTATCATTGTCGGACATGTACACTAACAAATGAACAAAAGAGAAAGCTTACTACATGTGAAATGAGATGTCTAAGAAAAGCAGCAAACAGAACAAGAAGAGATCATGTGAGGAATAAGGAGATTACAAGAACTGTTGGAACAAGAAGAGATCATGTGAGGAATGAAGAGATTACAAGAACTGTTGGAACAAGAAGAGATCATGTGAGGAATGAAGAGATTACAAGAACTGTTGGAACAACATCTGTGTTCAAATTTATTGAAAAACGGAGATTTAAATGGTTCGGCCACGTAAGGAGAATAAACACTTATTGGTCGGCGGCAAGAGTATACAACATGAAAATGGAAACAGCAAGATTAAGAGGAAGATAAAGAAAAAGGTGGATTGAAGGAGTTACCAACTTTCTGAAACGTCACAATATTGCTGCATTTCAAGCGAAGAAACGGGCCATAACTCGAAAGACGATCACCATTCAATCCTGCGACGCCTTACAGCAAAAACAGAGAAAAACAATAGATGGATAAATAGATAGATAAATAGATAGATAAATAGATAGATAAATAGATAGATAAATAGATAGATAAATAGATAGATAAATAGATAGATAAATAGATAGATAAATAGATAGATAAATAGATAGATAAATAGATAGATAAATAGATAGATAAATAGATAGATAAATAGATAGATAAATAGATAGATAAATAGATAGAAAAAGCAGACAAAATGTCAAAAAAAACGGAAGGTTTTGTCCTCACTACCATGTTCTTCAAATTTTCAAGAGAAGTTAATTCTCTGTTTTTAAAAATCTATTAGACTTCAGTGGATGAACACAACGGAAATTACAAACCTGAGCAATGAAACATGAATAAATTGAACAGAAACTAACAAGTCACGATATTTCGACTGAAAGCTTGACAATTCAGTCTAAAAGCAAAAACGGAATCGGCATCAGCCCCTCTGCAGCTGGCACCTGCAGGACAACAACAGCCACCAGAACACATACTATAGGACTATCACTGCATTGCTATTCACATATCAACAATCTTCCCAACAGGAGCGTCACTGAAAAACAGACTGTGGGGGAACACAACGATCTAAAACAAACTGCTCCATACATGATCAATATACTCGATGTATAGGCGCATCCTGAATCTCAGAAGAATTCCATAAGTTGAGTTCATTAACCAATAGAATTACTCCATGCATGAACACAACTAACCCCATTTGATGCCAGCTCATTGAAGCGGAGATTGAACTGGTTTAGTAAACAGAGGCTGAAAACCAAAACTTACAAACCCTCCTTAAATCGATCAATACCAGATTATGTCCTAGCAAGTAAAGATGATGAAGATTGAGGCAAAGCAGCCAACAGGAGTATTATAACAATGTGAAAACGCAATGAAATTGCAAGCGTTAGAATGTAGAACTATCTAACCAATAGAATTACTCCACACATTAAGTTAATTGAATCAATAGAATTACTCCACACATTAAGTTAATTGAACCAATAGAATTACTGCATACATTAAGTTAATTGAAGAGCCAATGGAGTTACTTCATGCAGTAAGTTCACTAACCAATTTAATTATTTTCTACAACCACTTTCATTAACCCATTGTCTCCCGCTTATTATCACAGCTGCCGGTCGAGAATGACACATTTGAGGCTGTTGGTTCCTGGTGTTGTATATCCGGCACTGTGACGGCCATTTTGAAATTGGACCGGAAAGGTTACACCATTAAAGAAGCAATACCTATCTACGCTGAAATCAAGAACTTAAGCGGCAGACGGATAGCATCAACTCAAGTCTCACTTATACAGGTAAAATCTTGTTGCTTATTGTGTACATCAGAACGTGTGGATGTACCATGTTGTTATGCTGACGTTGTTTTTTGTCCAAAACAGAATGCATGCTGGTTAGTCATGTGATGCTTGCAGGGACTTGGATACGTCTTCAGTAGTGGGGGGGGGGGGGGGGTTAAAAAATGGCAATCGCCCATTTTCGTGTGTAATTTCTTCTTTTTAATGAGAAATTGTATTGATTTTTGTGTAAAATAATTATTGGCAAGTTTACCCACATTATTGGTAGGTTTACCCACATTATTAGCAGGTTTACACACATTATTGGTAGGTTTATCCACATTATTGGCAAGTTTACCCACATTATTAGCAGGTTTACCCACATTATTGGCAAGTTTACCCACATTATTAGCAAGTTTACCCACATTATTGGCAAGTTTACCCACATTATTAGCAGGTTTACCCACATTATTAGCAGGTGTATCCACATTATTGGCAGATGTACCCATATTATTATCAGGTTTACCCACATTATTAGCAGGTTTACCCACATTATTGGCAGATGTACCCATATTATTATCAGGTTTACCCACATTATAAGCAGATGTACCCATATTATTAACAGGTTTACCCACATTATTGGCAGATGTACCCACAGTATTAGCAGGTTTACTCACATTATTGGCAGGTTTACCCACATTATTAACAGGTTTACCCATATTATTATCAGGTTTACCCACATTATTGACAGATGTACCCATATTATTATCAGGTTTACCCACATTATTAGCAGGTTTACCCACATTATTAGCAGGTTTATGGCCTAGTAATATTCTGATTTTCTAAGGGAAGGGAAAATGAAGGGAAAATCACACTTTTCAAACTCTTCTTATGAAGGGAAAATGTAGGGAAAATCACACTTTTCAAACTCTTCTTATCTATTTGTTTGTATGCATGTCAATATGGTTTACTTTTGCTTACTAGAATGTATCGTGTCTTCTCATTGCACACCAATAATAACATTTCTCACTCTAGTCTTTTTTCTGTAGGCTTACGCTAGTATACTTTCTTTCGTTACTACATTTTTTCCTGTGAAGGAGTGCAGGGAGGCTTTCTATGGGCTGTAGAAATAAAGACCGCTTTGCCATAGTAGACGCCGCGACATGTACATGAAGATATTTTATTGTACCTCTGAAAGATAAATCCTGTCCCAACCGTGGATTGAACCCGGAACCTCAAGGGCTAGTATACGATAGTTCAAAACTTTTAATGTACCATTATTGTTTATTTATCTCACGAATTATGAACGATGGTGCTCTTTTTTCCCCATGTCTAATGAAGAGCTTCCTGCAGAGCTTTCTTTTATACCCAGAATAGTTTAACTCTCTGAAAGTGATTCTCTCGTGAGGTATAACTCCCTCCCCCCAAATCTTCCCCCATACAATTCACTGCAGCTGTACTTATTATACTCCTCCATGTCACGTGATAACGTTGCTTAGCGACCGCGTGTTAGATTTAAACACTGATGTTTAAGTATGTGTTTGCCGCGGACCTAGTATTTATTTTGACATCAATAGTAGTGGGACTCCATATCTTACTGGACGTCATCCGTGGGTCACTCTTCGATTTTATCTTCTCCTCCACCGTATCCGCGTCCCATCGCTTCTCTATTCTTTCTTACATTTTATCTTTCTATCCGCCATATTTAGCGCTCCGTCTTCATTATTTCTTAGATTTTATTCCTTCCACCTTATTTAGCGCCCCATCTATATTCTTTCGAAAATTGTACCCCTTCCTCTTATTTAGCGCCTCATCTGTATTATTTCGAAGATTTTATCTTTCTCTCCATGTTATTCAGAATCCAATCTCACTTGTTCTCTTGGATTTTATCCACCTCCAATTCTCAGTAACCAATCGATCTTAAAATTTATTCATAAAATGTACCAGCCTTTACAAGTCATTCCTTTAAGCAACTAATGGATCGAGAAACCAATCTGTCTTGTGACATCCGAATCTTCTGGAAACACATCACAAGAAAGATGCCAAACCGAAAACAACATTAAAGTAGCCAGACTTTTCACACGTGTGCAGCCATCATTCTTACCCAACCCCAAATATAAGTCGCTTATTTTCTCCCAGTGCAACAGCTGTTACATTAATGGACGCTATTATATCCTCGTGTCATCAACAACTCTGGTCCAAAATTAATTCCAGTTTTTGAATAAACTTTTCAATACCCGAATGATGGCATCGATCTTTTACTGTTGCTGTTTATAGACGTGGGATATTTCAGACGTAAGGTAATAACTGTGATTTTTTTTTAAAATAATTAACATGCAGATGTATTGATGGAACACGGGATAATGAACTTTTTTTTAATATTTAGATTTATAGCTTGCACAACTGATAACTGCGGGTAGTAAAAACTGGTATAAATGTAGAACATTGCAGAAAATTCGAGAGAGAAAACAAAATGAGAAGATGTTCATTGTTTTCTTAAAAATATCTTCTTCATTCCTGTTGACACTACAAGTTTCAGTGTTCTCACTAAGCTGCGATACCGTGCGCCAGCGCGCAAATTTGTATCCCTTAGCACACAGTTTGGATTTGCGCACACGACTTAAATGTGTGCAAAAATTTATATTTTAAAGAATATAACTGATTTAAATAGAACATTGTGAGAAAAACTAGCCTTTTTAGGTCGAAAATTTGCCCAGAGGAGTCGAAATTTATCTGCCCACAATGATAGATATTTGCTCACATGCCCTCTTGCCATAGAAGGAACATTGAGTCTTCAACTATTATTCTTTACTTAAATTGCACGTCTTACTCATCTACGGACTCACAAACATTAAACTTAATGCGTGTTTTTATTTCAATGTTATGCCCATCTTCACTTTCAACCGTGGAACATAAATTTATCAGTAGTTATCATAATATGCACAATAGGCCAAATCCATCTATGCGCCACTTGTTTCTGACTTACCACGTTGATTTAAAAATATTTATATGTTATGCTCCCCAAAGATACTACTTTGAGCTCAATTGGAAGAGAGAGATAAAAGGTTTGTGAACCCATATCACACGGAAAATGTTCAATCCGACCCGCTGACCTAAAACGATGCCCGTCTCTGATATTAGTGAGTAATGTCTGGGTGTACAACTGCTGAGGCACGGTTTGAACCTGATCTGTCTGGGTGCACAACTGCTGCAACACAGTTTGAACCTGATCTGTATGGGTTCTCAACTGCTGCGGCACGGTTTGAATCTGATCCTAATAGTCCACCATATGTACTTCTTCCCACACAACGAAGTGAAACGCCACCTGCCGAAAGTACTGCATATAGAACGTTATTCCGTAGCTTGAAGTATCGCATCTAGCACGTTACTCCGTAGATTGAAGTGGATTTTCCTCTAGTATCTCCAAGAAAAACCATTTTAGAAACAAGATGTCACGAGCGAGATCAGCACACAATATGGTCCTTTGGACTACACCCTGCAAACCTCCAGGAGTTTGAGAACGAAAGCAGAAGAAGAAGAAGAACACATTCTAACAAGGATATTATCTTGCCAGGACAGAGTGAACTTTAAAAGTTCCCTAACCATTTTCTGACGAGCCTGCCGTGTGTTGATATCCCGTACTCAACTATGATGTATTATGTCTACTCCTCCATTATACATCGATTTGTCTGAGTGCTGGAGTCTCGTGGAGTTGTCTACCTATTTTTGAACAAACATGTGCGTCGCATCGGCGACAGTCATAGCGTATAATATTACGAAAATGAGAATGGGGGAGGGGGAGAAAAAATAACAAGAGAAGATTTCTGTATTTAAGAGATGATGTGGTCAAACGTTTTGCGTTGTTACGATGAGATTACGAGTTGGAATCGTCTAACGACATTTGGTTTAAAAGTACGTTATTTTTCCCCGGAGATTCTCGGAGCTTGTCTCTGAACTATTTAGTTATGTGCCCTGGGCGTTACTTTCGGAGATTCTCGGAGCTTGTCTCTGAACAATTTAGTTATGTGCCCTTTGGCGTTACTTTCGGAGATTCTCGGAGCTTGTCTCTGAACAATTTAGTTATGTGTCTTGGGCGTTACTTTCGGCAGGGAGATTACTGTTTTGGTTTGTGAATTTGGCACGTGGGAACCGGAGTTGATTGAAATATAGGCTAGCGGATCTGAAAAAATGGTCCTCTTGGTCCACTCAGTGTGTTCTCGAAGACTGAATAGATATTATCATTTGTTACATTTACAATAAAAAGATAAATTATGTTTTTAGTTTTTATTTGTCGATATAAATGTCTGATCTCTATAGTCGCAATCTCAGTTTCCGACCAATGTTCATTTCCAGCCTCTTTTAGCTGGATTAAGTCCCATCTCCACTCATTTCCAGCCTCTTTTAGCTGGATTAAGTCCCATCTCCACTCATTTCCAACCTCTTTTAGCTGGATTAAGTCCCATCTCCACTCATTTCCAGCCTCTTTTAGCTGGATTAAGTCCCATCTCCACTCATTTCCAGCCTCTTTTAGCTGGATTAAGTCCCATCTCCACTCATTTCCAGCCTCTTTTAGCTGGATTAAGTCCCATCTCCACTCATTTCCAGCCTCTTTTATCTGGATTAAGTCCCATCTCCACTCATTTCCAGCCTCTTTTAGCTGGATTAAGTCCCATCTCCACTCATTTCCAGCCTCTTTTAGCTGGATTAAGACCCATCTCCACTTCAAGGTGTTGGTCTTGATTGGGCCGTCTATAATTACTTCCAACCTCTGTGACACCACATGGATTTACTGCCCGAGAGACATACATGTGTTTGGGGTAATGATAGAGCAGACAGATTTGAGAGGGAATTGACAATAGACAAGGGAAACGCGCTGAAACTGTTTTACTAGTGCCTCCTGGATTCGAACACAAGAATTAACCAGACATCATGGCTAATATTCGAACACAGGAATTAACCAGACATCAAGGCTAAGATTCGAACACAGGAATTAACCAGACATCAAGGCTAAATGTCGGAGACTTTGATAATAAAAGTGAAACAAATGGACGCCTACAAAACGTAGTTTACTCAACCTGGAAGCAGCATTACTAATTAGCATGCATACCTATCGACATTTGCCAGGGGAGATTGAGCACCTATGTGTAAATAGTGGTGCTATTTCTTCTTCTCTATCGGGCTCCTATTAAACACTTACTGGCTCCTATTAAACACTTTCGGGCTCAATTTAAACACTGGCGCGTCATTATTCGTTGCGTGCTGCCTATCTTTTATTTGCGCCTGAGTATTACCCAAGTCCGAAATGGGTGGTAGAGGGGGGGATATTAGTACTGCCGTCTGTCTGTCGGTATATCTGTCTGTTTCACCCAAGCTCTGAACATACTGATAACATCTATTGTTTGATAAGTTCTTCATGTCTGTTTATTGTTACTATCATCAGTCAGATAAACATAGTGGGCAAGATAAACATAGATAAATGCGTGTAATGAGGGCCATCTGATAAAGTATGTCCACTTGATAAGAATCTGAACATCAAAGAGAATGCGATAGTGGAATAAACCCTTCACGTATAGTGATAACGTAAGATTGAATGATTGGTGGTTATGATAACATTGACTGATTGGTCGTTATGATAACATTGACTGATTGGTCGTTCTGATAACATTGACTGATTGGTCGTTCTGATAACAATTGATTTATTGGTCGTTCTGATAACATTGACTCATTGGTCGCTATGATAATATTGACTCAGTGGTCACTATGATAACATTGACTCATTGGTCGCTATGATAACATTGACTGATTGGTCGCTATGATAACATTGACTCATTGGTCACTATGATAACATTGACTCATTGGTCGCTATGATAACATTGACTCATTGGTCGTTATGATAACCTAAGATTGACTCATTGGTCGTTATGATAACCTAAGATTAACTGGTTGGTTATGAGCGATCCACGCGGGCGTCATAAGCTGTCATCATACTTTAACTTTCTTGTAATCACTCGCCATCTTTCTGCACAGAATGTGACGTACTACTCATACCGAGGCCGATTCTCAGAGTCCACGACATTGGTCACTGTACACAAGGGCCGCATCGCTCCACGAGGCAAGCAAACATGGAATAGAGAGCTTCTCAGTGTTCCAACAGTCCCACCTTCACACCTGAGAGGCTGCAAAATTATCGACGTACAGTATAGTATAGAGGTGAGTGCATCAATTCAATGTGTACAGTATAGTATAGGTGTGATATACAACATTCTTCTCTAGATAGGTGCTGCGATGTGACCATACAGCGTCACTCACATTCACCTGTGAGTCTCTGAAACCATAACCACGCATACATTTGATATATACACATGAAACTGAGCGCCATTGATTCTGTCCCATTTTTTAAGCTACGTTTGTTCATCCAATCATCGTTCTCAAACTTTTTTTACACTTAGTCCAAAATACAGAATGGATTGTGTCATAGTTTACAGCTTTGCTGCGATATCTCGACGTTTTAACCTAATAGCATCCAACTGATCTGTCTACCCATCTATGTTCCTTCAGCGGTGACTACGGTACATAGGGCAGAAATCAGAGCTCTCCAATTGAATGGATGTAATGCTACTTTGTGTAACTCTTGCATGTTGTTGAGTCATAGTCATTACCCACTTTGAAGGTTGTTCTATGAAGAGTCTCTCTCGGACATAGGAAGTAATAAATGGAATGAAGGCAGTAGCGTAGCGAAGGGGACGGAGGTGCGGACCGCCCAGGGTGGCATCATCGGGATGGAGGCAAATTTATTTTCGTCCAGTCTTTCACAATCACTGACATATTTTTTTTATGTCACAAGGGCGGAAAATTATGATTTCGCCCCGGGTGCTATTGACCCACACTACGCCACTGAATTAATGGAAGACTGCAGCGAAACCGTATACCATATAGGTAGATAAGTATTTACAAATATATAATATGGTAAGTAGATTTTACAGAGAGGCTACAGCGGAATAAATCAACGTTTCTACCAAAAGCTCGTTATCAAGAAGGGCATAAACAAAGAAAAAAAGCACCAATCTAGAAGGGGACAAAATGGAATTAATTGATGTGTTCTGTTGTAAACTCGGTAAAATATATATATAATCTATTTTATATTTTTTTAAATAATTATTTTCCTAAAAGGAAGTAATAGCTCAATGTTCGTAATTATTGTAGATCAAAACAACAACATATAATCAAACCATAACTATTCGAACATATCTTTTATAAATATTTAGCACGTGTCTGACTCTATTTAGCAGCAATTCAATTGAATATTGATCACAATAACAACGACAATATACTAGCACCTACATAACACTTACTGCAGTAATATTAACACCTACATAACACTTACTGCAGTAATATTAACACCTACATAACACTTACTGCAGTAATATTAACACCTACATAACACTTCTACCAGTACTACTAAACATTATATAACACGTATAGCATACATATTTAACATCTATGTTAACTTGACAGTTATTTATATATATTGACTTGACAGTTGTGTATCTATATTAACTTGACAGTTATGTATCTATGTTAACTTGACAGTTGTGTATCAATGTTAACTTGACAGTTATGTATCAAAGCTAACTTGACAGTTATTTATATATATTGACTTGACAGTTGTGTATCTATATTAACTTGACAGTTATTTATATATATTGACTTGACAGTTGTGTATCTATGTTAACTTGACAGTTGTGTATCTATGTTAACTTGACAGTTATTTATATATATTGACTTGACAGTTGTGTATCTATGTTAACTTGACAGTTATGTATCAATGTTAACTTGACAGTTATGTATCAAAGCTAACTTGACAGTTATTTATATATATTGACTTGACAGTTGTGTATCTATGTTAACTTGACAGTTGTGTATCTATGTTAACTTGACAGTTATTTATATATATTGACTTGACAGTTGTGTATCTATGTTAACTTGACAGTTGTGTATCTATGTTAACTTGACAGTTATGTATCAATGTTAACTTGACAGTTATGTATCAATGTTAACTTGACAGTTATGTATCAAGCCAAGTGGAGTAGCCAGAAAAGTCAAGCTACCAGTGGACATAGTTATTGGCACAGTGGCCTTGAAAGACAAACTTCACAAGGTCACCTGTCATCCACTTCTGTCCCCCGAGGATACCAACTTTCCCTTCCCTTTTTTCTCCGCCAACGACGATAGTGAGGTCTTCCTCACCGACCTGTCCCTCCACAACATGCTCCCAACAGCACCTCCCTGGGAGGAGAACGATGACATCCCCTGACATCTAGGACCATAAGTAGACATGTAAGTACCCTCCTTGTGTATGCGACTTTATGTGTATGCGACTTTATGTGTATGCGACTTTATGTGTATGCATCATTATGTGTGATCCGATATGTGGTGGAGCGTGGTTTTCGCCAGTAGAATACCTACCAACAGAATTCAAACAAGCTTCTCGTATCATGTGTTGGATTATTCCCGTGCATTTCGTTGGTTAGCGTTGTAAGGCTACACACGGGAGACACAATATATAGAAACAGCGATAAATGAAAATCTAAAAGAAATCACAGCAATAGAAAATGAAAATCACAGCAATATTCAACAACATCATGTAAGCGGGCTGATTCAAACATCATGTAAGCGGGCTGATTCAAACATCATGTAAGCGGGCTGATTCAAACATCATGTAAGCGGGCTGATTCAAACAACATCATGTAAGCGGGCTGATTAAAAAAAACATCATGTACGAAGGCTGATTCTGTTTTGTTTGTATTTGGCTGTTAGGTCTGCTTATTTGGTGATTGGACCCGGGTGGTGACGTCTGGGGCAAATTCGTTGCATGGCGTGCCACCTGTTAGTGATCTACTGTCTATAATTGGGTTTGACATGGTGACATCACAATAATTGAGCGCAACTGTGGGCTTAGGACATTGTGTGCAACTGTGATCTTAGATGATTGTGTGCAAATGTGGGCTTCGATCTTTGAGAACAACTGTGGGCTTAGAGGATTGAGGGAAACTGTGGTCTTATAAGATTGAGCGCAACTGAGGACTTTTTTATAAGAATGCGTCAACAAAGAATGAATTGAAACTGTCGATGTTTGAGTAATGGCTGATGCATCCAAGGGAAGATCGGAGCAACTATGGAAGGTGTTCAGGGTGCAATGATTATAATCTTATTAATTAATTCTGGTGACCAATCTGTGATTGATAAAGTCTGATTGCAGTTATCTTCAATACGTACTCCATCACAGAGCATAAACCCTGGTACAGGGACCGTAGATAAATCTTCTATTTAAGGGGTGTGTTTACCATTAAAAATACTAGTATATCTAGAAGGCACATTCTGTTGGGAATATCTAGTAGGCACATCCTTCTAGGAATATCTAGTAGGGACATCTTGCTAGGAATATCTAGTAGGGACATCCTGCTAGGAATATCTAGAAGGCACATTCTGTTGGGAATATCTAGTAGGGACATCTTGCTAGGAATATCTGGTAGGGACATCCTGCTAGGAATATCTAGTAGGCACACTCTGCTAGGAATATAGGCAGATTCTGCTAGGAATATCTAGTAGGGACATCTTGCTAGGAATATCTAGTAGGGAACTCCTGCTAGGAATATCTAGTAGGGACATCCTGCTAGGAATATCTAGTAGGCACATCCTGCTAGGAATATCTAGTAGGCACATCCTGCTAGGAATATCTAGTAGGGACATCCTGCTAGGAATATCTAGTAGGGACATCCTGCTAGGAATATCTAGTAGGGACATCCTACTACAAGACAGATCTTATTGAAAAAAGAGCGCAAACAAAAATCGTGATTAATGGCGGTAGAAATTAAAAATCAAACTACCTTAACTAAAATACAAAAAAGGTCTGGGTATTGGTCTTTATTGTATCCTACTAATTTCATGACCACATGCCACTAATACATATATATTTGAATGTATATGCAATCTCTATTCTTGGCTGTCCCTGCACCCAATACTATAGTCTTATTCGTGTATACTTTCCTCATATCACTATAATATACCGATATTCTTGTCACACTAGTATACTTTCTTCGTATCACTATCATGTAGTCTTGTCACACGGGTATAACTTTCCTTACGTCAATATAATATAGCCTTATAGCCCTGCACTCCTTAACAGGAAAACACGCATTAACGAAAGTTAATATAATATAGTCTTGTCACACGGGTATAATTTCCTCATATCTCTATCCATATAGTCATACCACTTGCGTATAGTTTCCTAACTAAACGATACCCGATCTTAATTTGATCTCGCTACGTTCTTTTTCTCGAATTGTCCAGCACCGCTAGGAACTAATCCCCGCCATGTATCATCTGTAATAAGAATAATTTCTTTTCCCAAGCATTCTCTAATATCTGGTGGAAAATATATTCCAAGAAAGACGAGATCGAGTTTTGAAATGAGAACTTGCATTTTTACTGAACAATTTTTGTTTCCAATCTCGGAATCACCGAATTTATTTCAGAACTTCCATTTTGGAACCAGATTGGTTGTTATTTTCTGAATATTAGTTTCAAGTAATCCTTCATTTATCCCAGGGTCTGTCAATCTGTTAGCGAGATGACGTGGTCAATTTCTTGGAGTGATGACATTGGCACATTGTTAGAGCTATGACCTAGCCATCTTGTTACAATGCTATCTTAATCATTATGTGTGGATCATGTCCTTATTAGAGCCATGACCTAGCCATCTTGTTATAATTGGTAGTGTATCCTATTCAGGACGTAGCCATCAACCCAGGATTTTTTGCCTGTAGTGATGTTATCTATTCGTTAAACCCTTTGTTGCCTGTCAGGGGAAGAAGAGAAGAGTGACTTTATAGGCAATATAAATACGTTCAGTAGTTTGCCGTTGCTTTCTGAACGGTCCGGATGAACAAATGCCTGTTGTGGGGATCGAACTCGGTACCTTGACCGTCACAGACGCGCTCTGTACCACTTCGCCACAGAACCGAAAATCTTGTTACAATGATGCATAATCATTATGTAATCAATAATCATTATTATTACATGACACTTTGTTGAAGACCTTACTTGAGGGTAAAGTCGAGGGGTGGCGAGCAAGAGGTGGGCAAAGATACAAATAGGAGAGTAATATGGGACAGTATACAGTCCAGCAGAGTTCACAACACAGCAAGAGAGAGAGAAGATGATGGAGGTCCGTTGCAGCGAACCTTCGTTGCTAAGACAATACTTGATGATGGTGATGATGATTTAGCAAGTTTTAATATCTTTTAGTTCAGCGATTGAGATGAATCTGCAATCTGAACAAGATAGTCAGGGCCGGATTTAGACTTGATAGGGCCCTAAGCTATTTGAGATATGGGACCCTAAGCTATTTGAGATATGGGGCCCTTTAACGATTAAGAATATATAGATTGTGAAATGTTAAAGAAATGTTGGGCCCCCATGAAAGTGGGGGCCCTAAGCGATAGATTGTTTAGCTTATAGGTAAATCCGGCACTGAAGATAGTAATCCAACCATCTAAACATGTACTGTTAATCCGACTCTGTTTAACATGCACACACACATACAATTATTGTAGTAATTTATCTTCTCTGATTCATTCCATCATCTCTCATTATTTTATCGTGTATCTTTCTTTTTTTTCTTATTGATATCTTGACAAAAATATATCTCTTTGAGACGATTGTTTTTCTCATTTTACTTGCATAGTTTAGAAAAAAGGCATCCGTCAAAATTGCTAATTTTTGATTATTTGCCTCCATTTGCAAACGGAAATAGTGTCTTTCAGTGTTACCACTGAAGTTTTAGAAATAACCCCAGATCGCCCCGCAATAAAATCATAGATAACCCAAATTATATAATTCAATATAAAAGTGGCAGGGCAGTACGTGATATACCTTTAAAAGTTCGTTAGCCCATTTTCGTGTACAATTCCACCATTTTTATTTTACTTTTGATTATCTTTTTAGAAAATAGGGAGAATTTAGCTGCCTGTTGGTTAAAATCCAAAGATTTCCTGAAACAAAAAATAGCATATTAAAGCACATTTAGCCAAAACAACTCCAGCACCCCAGACGACGGCCAAAAACCGCCAGACATAGTGAAAAAATTCCAGCTGTGGCAACGCTGGTGTCATTATCCGCACTAAAGATAGGAGACAACCTTGACATTCACGTGGTGAAAATCTGCAACGCTTATTCACCAGATCCTTTTTTTTTTCTTTTCGTACTCCGGAGAAATAACAAATGCAAATTTCCAACATTGCTGACAGAATCTTCAAACGTTTTCTCCTTGCTAATCTCCGGATATCTTCGGCGATCTGCGTGTGCATTTATTAAGTTTGTACGTTTTTCTGGTGTCAATCAGTGCATCTTAGTGTCAGTCAATTTGACAGTGTTCGAATCCTAATTACGAATAATTTAAATCAATGAATTGTCGTTCTGAGTGGCGTAGGCGCTCATATTTCTCCACAACTCCCTTTCTCCCATGTGCTGTTAAAACGTTCAGTTGACGACATTCTACCATGCCATAATGACAACTGATCCATCTCTGGAGTCTTCTGTCTCTTCTCCCCCTTGTCTCTTCTCCCACTTCTGTCTCTTCTCCCACTTCTGTCTCTTCTCCCCCTTCTGTCTCTTCTTCCCCTTCTGTCTCTTCTCCCCTTCTGTCTCTTCTTCCCCTTCTGTCTCTTCTCCCCCTTCTGTTTCTTCTCCCCCTTCTGTTTCCTCTCCCCCTTGATTGATTTTAGGAAATATTTATCTGAGTTAGTTGTTTTTTTGGGGAGGGGGGGGGTATTTTTAGATAATTTGTTTTACGAGCAAGAATCCTTAAGAAAGAAATGAATAAACCATTTTTTAAACCAATAAACGAGAGATACGCATGTTCCTGTTCAGAAGTGATAGAATCACAGGTTGTAGGATCACAAATTATAGAATCACAGGTTGTAGGATCACAAATTATAGAATCACAGGTTGTAGGATCACAAATTATAGGATCACAGGTTGTAGGATCACAAATTATAGGATCACAGGTTGTAGGATCACAAATTATAGGATCACAGGTTGTAGGATCACAAATTATAGGATCACAGGTTGTAGAATTACAGGTTGCAAATGGCGCTTTGTCATATCAATTGCCCGAACATGCATACCTATGACATATCAATTGCCTAAACAAGCATACCTCTGTCATATCAGTTTCCCGAACATGTATACGTCTGATGTATCAGTTTCCTGAACATGTATACGTCTGTTGTATCAGTTGCCCGAACATGTATACGTCTGTTGTATCAGTTGCCCGAACATGTATACGTCTGTTGTATCAGTTTCCTGAACATGTATACGTCTGTTGTATCAGTTGCCCGAACATGTATACGTCTGTTGTATCAGTTGCCCGAACATGTATACGTCTGTTGTATCAGTTGCCCGAACATGTATACGTCTGTTGTATCAGTTGCCCGAACATGTATACGTCTGTTGTATCAGTTGCCCGAACATGTATACGTCTGTTGTATCAGTTTCCTGAACATGTATACGTCTGTTGTATCAGTTGCCCGAACATGTATACGTCTGTTGTATCAGTTGCCCGAACATGTATACGTCTGTTGTATCAGTTGCCCGAACATGTATACGTCTGTTGTATCAGTTGCCCGAACATGTATACGTCTGTTGTATCAGTTGCCCGAACATGTATACGTCTGTTGTATCAGTTGCCCGAACATGTATACGTCTGATGTATCAGTTGCCCGAACAAACATACAAATGACATAATCAAAATCATTCTTACATGTGATGTAACCCAAACAAACACGATTGTGAGGCCCATACTCTACCAATCAACCACTCCTTCCACAACATAATCTACTCTGCACACAGTCAATTATAACAGCAGAGAAAGGTAAAAAATAAATAATATGATGGCAACCTCGCAAGAAGATTACGCAGTAGATAGCTAATAATGGGAGGACAACTCTGCAGGTCTACCTCCCTTCACAAACGACACGTTCTCAAAACATGGCATACGATATTTCCTTATGTTCCAAACATTGGTTAACATTTCAGAATTATAGAAATATGAACAGTCACCTACATGATTACAGATAATATTTAATCACCCTGTATCTCTAACAACGATTCCCAAAATATTTTGACGTTTTTATAATCACTGGATCTATCTATGTTCATTTCCACTTGTGTCGTTAAGCGTTGTGGGGGAATAGGGGAGGGGGTGGGGGATTCGAAGTTTTTTGTCTTTGGCTATTTGAGTTGCATCGGCTATCATCATTGCCTGTGTCTGTTTAATGTTTCCTTGATTGCCTCTGCCCATGTAGTTCTTGGTCTTTCTCATGCCTCCTGTCTTCTGTTGATGTATGCACGAAGGACTAGTTATGCAGGTTCCATTCTCATGACGTGACCAAACCATCTGGTTTGCTGCCTCTCGATGTATTCTTGACTTGAGATAGTCTTGACTTGAGATAGTCTTGACTTCCTTCCTAATATCTTCATTTCTCCGGCAAGTCTCTTCTCGTGACATTTATAGCTTTTCTCAAACATCTCATTTAGCAAATTGTAATCTTTTTCCCTAGTGTCTTTGTCAAGGGCCATGTTTGACATTGGTAACATAGAGCTGGTATCAAAATATATTTATCAATTGTCGTTTTGTAAGATGCTTTAGAAGATACACCGATTGATAGATAGAAAGTGTGGTAGATAGACAGATTGGTAGAAAGAGAAATTGGTTGATATGCAGATAGGTAAATAGACCGAGTTATAGATATACCGAGTGGTAGATAGAACAAATGACAGAGAAATCGGGTGGTAGATAGAAAATAGATGTAGCGATATAGATGAGATAAATGATAGTAGTTGATGACTGCGTTCAGTGTCTCCACTAATTTTCTTTAGTGTAGTAAACAAGGATACTTGCAAACATTCTCTGCTCACACATAACAAAAATCTACTGGCATATCAGCAGACAAATAGTAAACAACACTGACAGGAAACAACTGACATTGAAAATGCAGTGATCCAACATAGAAACGGAACCATTAGGCCGTTATACCCTGAGAGAATCACTGAAGCGGATATCTGAGCACTTATGGACATATCCGGTGTGCGAGGAGGGCAATCAACAAACTAATACCTAATATCTAAACAACTCACAGATTTATCATCTACGATAACAGAAAACAACTCGCAGATTTATCATCTACGATAACAGAAAACAACTCACAGATTTATAATCTACGATAACAGAAAACAACTCGCAGATTTATCATCTACGCTGACAGAAAACAACTCACATATTTATAATCTACGATGACAGAAAACAACTGACAGATTTATAATCTACGATGACAGAAAACAACTGACAGATTTATCATCTACGCTGACAGAAAACAACTGACAGATTTATAATCTACGATAACAGAAAACAACTCGCAGATTTATAATCTACGATGACAGAAAACTCACAGATTTATAATCTACAATGACAGAAAACAACTGACAGATTTATAATCTACGATGACAGAAAACAACTCACAGATTTATAATCTACGATGACAGAAAACAACTCGCAGATTTATCATCTAAGCTGACAGAAAACAACTCACAGATTTATAATCTACGATGACAGAAAACAACTGACAGATTTATAATCTACGCTGACAGAAAACAACTCACAGATTTATAATCTACGATGACAGAAAACAACTCACAGATTTATAATCTACGATGACAGAAAACAACTCACAGATTTATAATCTACGATAACAGAAAACAACTCACAGATTTATAATCTACGATGACAGAAAACAACTCACAGATTTATAATCTACGATGACAGAAAACAACTCACAGATTTATAATCTACGATGACAGAAAACAACTCACAGATTTATAATCTACGATGACAGAAAACAACTCACAGATTTATAATCTACGATGACAGAAAACAACTGACAGATGTATAATCTACGATAACAGAAAAAAACTCGCAGATTTATCATCTAAGCTGACAGAAAACAACTCACAGATTTATAATCTACGATGACAGAAAACTCACAGATTTATAATCTACAATGACAGAAAACAACTGACAGATTTATAATCTACGATGACAGAAAACAACTCACAGATTTATAATCTACGATGACAGAAAACAACTCGCAGATTTATCATCTAAGCTGACAGAAAACAACTCACAGATTTATAATCTACGATGACAGAAAACAACTCACAGATTTATCATCTACGCTGACAGAAAACAACTCACAGATTTATCATCTACGATAACAGAAAACAACTCACAGATTTATCATCTACGCTGACAGAAAACAACTCGCAGATTTATCATCTACGATAACAGAAAACAACTCACAGATTTATAATCTACAATGACAGAAAACAACTGACAGATTTATAATCTACGATGACAGAAAACAACTCACAGATTTATAATCTACGATGACAGAAAACAACTCACAGAGTCACATATAAAAGAAGAGGACGTGTTGCGAGGAAATAAAATAAAGGAAAACTGCTCGATACGAAAATTGACCCAAAGTAACGCCCTTTTTTAGATAAGACCCGGTTGATGTTTAGTCTGGGCACGTGATACATTGTATGTTATTAAGTTTGTTTCTGGCAGTGATGTCTTAGACTTGGTGCGAAAAGGTTTGAATCTGTCATGGGGATCTCTCTGCTTTTGGTGCAGACATAATCCAGAGAAGACAGTCGAGAAGGGCTGTGCATTCTGGGAACATGAGATATCAGAAACACAAATGTGAATGTGTTTTTCTGACTTGGTTTTTTTTGTTGAAAGAATAACAGCGTGGATAATCTTGGCACGAGGGAAGGACATTTTGTAATTCCAAATTGACAACACGGCTAGGACATGTGGCGTTCTATGTAACAATACAAATAACAGGGACTGAAGTTATATGTCAAGGATCTGAGGATCTGAACATAATAGGGACTGTGGTTATGTGTCAAGGATCTGAAAGTAACAGGGACTGTAGTTATGTGTCAAGGATCTGAAAGTAACAGGGACTGTGGTTATGTGTCAAGGATCTGAAAGTAACAGGGACTGTGGTTATGTGTCAAGGATCTGAAAGTAACAGGGACTGTGGTTATGTGTCAAGGATCTGAAGTCTGCAGTGCTTTGATATCACCCTCATAGAAACAAGAAGAATGAAGATTTCTAATCTGATGTTGTATCTGTTTACATGAGAAATTGATGAGTAATATATCCATTTCTCTCTGAGATAAATCTGTCTGAAAAAAAGAGATACGGAATATTAATGTTGTGATCTGAGGTCAGTCTGTGAACAAGAAAGATGATGATGATGATTTATGTCATGATCTGAGGTCAGGGAAAAAATGGACGGGGAAGATTTCATAAACAATGTTTATGTATGTATATTTAAATATTTTCTTTCATTAAATGACATAGAATAGAGATCTGCAGATCATGAATCAACATAGAATAGAGATCTGCAGATCATGAATCAACATAGAATAGAGATCTGGAGATCATGAATCGACATAGAATAGAGATGTTCTGAACCACAATTTGTCATACTTTCACGGCAGTTACTGCTATACATACTGAAGACCCCAGTTGCCGATCGTACTTACTGGTTCAATTCCTGTTAGTCTCAAGAATTTTTAATTTATCCTCTTGCTTTCTACTTGAATTTAATCGTACACATGAAGTCTTTGACAGCAAATTATATCAGTCTTGTTATAGACAAATTATATCAGTTTTGTTATAGACAAATTATATCAGTCTTGTTATAGACAAATTATATCAGTCTTGTTATAGACAAATTATATCAGTCTTGTTATAGACAAATTATATCAGTCTTGTTATAGACACATTATATCAGTCTTGTTATAGACACATTATATCAGTCTTGTTATAGACAAATTATATCAGTCTTGTTATAGACACATTATATCAGTCTTGTTATAGACACATTATATCAGTATTGTTATAGACACATTATATCAGTCCTGTTATAGACAAATTATATCAGTATTGTTATAGACACATTATATCAGTCTTGTTATAGACACATTATATCAGTCTTGTTATAGACACATTATATCAGTCTTGTTATAGACACATTATATCAGTCTTGTTATAGACACATTATATCAGTCTTGTTATAGACACATTATATCAGTCTTGTTATAGACACATTATATCAGTCCTGTTATAGACAAATTATAAATATAACGCATAAGTTAAGGAAGGTAAAGACAGCAAGGAAGACAACTGGCCACCCCGCCTAATACTTGCTGCGGCTTAGTACACGAAGAGTTATCTTCATTCTCGACGTCATGTTGCTGTCATGTGACCGAAGTTTACGTCAGTTGACAAATTACCGTGTTGAGTATTCTCTTGTTACAGGGTAGACAGTGCCCCGGATCGACCCTGAAGCTGTTGCAGTCTGAAAAACATTTCCACCTCAACTGAGGAATTAACCTAGGACAACTCATATGCGAAGCCAGTGCGATCAGCACAGCGTTACTCGGACCCCCCCCCTCCTCTTGGTATAGACAAATTCCTACATCTTTGCTGGGCATTTTTATTCCTCTCTCTTCTCCCCCTCTTGATATATATTTTTTTTATCTTTCTCCATTTGTCTCTTTCTATCTCTCCCTTTGTCTTTCTCTTTCTATCTCTCCCTTTGTCTTTCTCTTTCTAACTCTCCCTTTGTCTTTCTCTTTCTATCTCTCCCTTTACGTTTCTCTTTTTATCTCTCCCTTTGTCTTTCTCTTTCTATCTCTCCCTTTGTCTTTCTCTTTCTATCTCTCCCTTTACGATTCTCTTTCTATCTCTCCCTTTGTCTTTCTCTTTCTATCTCTCCCTTTACGTTTCTCTTTCTATCTCTCCCTTTTTCTCTTTCTATCTCTGCTTTTCTCTCGCATATTATCTTCCTTTCTCTTTCTGTGTGTTCGCTATCTGCCTCTGTTTTCTCCCATCCCGTTTGTTACATGGAAGCAAGGATCGATAAAACACAGAATACCAACTACATCCCCATGATCTCACAAATCAAAGCTGTTGAATGTTGTCTACAAACATGGGGGAGTAATGACACGGAAAGATATAAATGTTCGTATGAAAAATGACAGATAACTCTCAAACAAACAAATCAATACTATGTCTTTGCACGCTTCAAAATTGGCGTCCATTTTTTTTAAATTCCCGTCTGCTTCAATGGGTTTCTGGGAAATTCAAAATTATAAAAATAACAGCAGATGAAATATTTTTTATGATTTGTTTTGTTTCGTGTAAATTTAATATTGTACTTTTATAGCCGCACTGTTGCTAAGAGACGCGAAAGCCAGATGAATGCTTGCATACTAGAACATGGAATTATATTACCAGGCGGAATAATTTCAAAATTGTTCCCTTTGGATTTAGAAAGACTTGAAAAATAGGTCACAGATCTTGTAATATGGCGCGCAGAGAAAGACAAGAAAATGTGCAGTGGCGGGAATATAAATCAACCGCAGGCAATCATTTGGAATATAAATTTAGACATTATGGGATGGATGTGACGCGTTTATGCAGGGTTGTAGGTTCGACGTGTTTTGTTGTGCCCAAACGCATGTATGAAGTGTTGCAATATCACACACGACATGTATGGGGAAAAGATGGGGCAGAGACTCCATGATAAGAAACATAAATATTCCGACACAGATGCGACATACATCCCAAAATAGACAAAATAGACATTCCTACACAGATGCGACATACATCCCAGATTAGACAAAACAGACATTCCGACACAGATGCGACATACATCCCTGATTAGACAAAACAGACATTCCGACACAGATGCGAAATACATCCCTGATTAGACAAAACAGACATTCTGACACAGATGCGACAGACATCCCAGATTAGACAAAACAGACATTCCGACACAGATGCGACATACATCCCTGATTTAAAAATAGACATTCCGACACAGATGCGACAGACATCACTGATTAAACAAAACAGACATTCTGACACAGATGAAACAGACATCCCTGATTAGACAAAACAGACATTCCGACACAGATGCGACATACATCCCTGATTAGACAAAACAGACACTCTGACACAGATGCGACAGACATCCCTGATTAGACAAAACAGACATTCCGACACAGATGCGACAGACATCACTGATTAAATAAAACAGACATTCTGACGCAAATGCGACAGACATCACTGATTAAACAAAACAGACATTCTGACGCAAATGCGACTGACATCCCTGATTAGACAAAAATGACATGATATTTACATTGTTTTTATTGGTGACATTGTCCTAGTAAACATCGACTATAATCACTTTTATTGGTGACATTGTCCTAGTAAACATCGACTATAATCACTTTTATTGGTGACATTGTCCTAGTAAACATCGACTATAATCACTTTTATTGGTGACATTGTCCTAGTAAACATCGACTATAACCACTTTTATTGGTGACATTGTCCTAGTAAACATCGACTTTTATTTTGTTGTTCTCTTTCACAGACGTAAATCAATTCCAAGTGTCATTCCAGCCATTGTCAAGGTCATGTCACAAGTGTTCACGAGAATGATGTCAAAGTCTTCTCACCGGTGTCAATGTGACGTCACACGATGTAGACTGAACTAACCAGGAACACGTCCTCAATCATGGATACCTGTTGGAAACAGATCACGTGAAATATTCACTGGTTGTTGGACATAACTGATTTTTATAAAGCTTGTTGATAAACCTACCTGTTGATTAACCTGTTTGGACAGGTGTGATATCAGGTGTGAGACATATATCTGTGACCGCGTGTGAGTTGTAAATGTGTAGCAAAGTGTGTTTGTTCACCTGCAGATGTGTGTCAAGTGTTTATAAATGGTACGGGGGGGGGATAGTGGACTCTGGTAAATAGTACGGGGGTGTGGGCACAGGTAAATAGTACGGGGGGAGGGTGGGCTCAGGTAAATAGGCATTGCTGTTTATCCAAATCCACGTCACAGAATTTACATCAAAGAAGCTTTTTATTTTGTTTACGTCAGAGAGTTGAAACATATGTACACTGCTGCTTCCGGTATAGGTACCTCAGTAACAAAATGTCCGTACATTTTCTCCGTTCTAAGGAGATGTTACAGCCGACGGTATTAGCAAGTATCCAAAGAAATAGAAATACATATACATACACTACAAATTCATTCCTTTTCTAACACAAATTTAAACACAAACATATACTCATTTAAATACTTTACGCACGCACACACACTGAGCCAAACGCACCAACGTATAGGCCTTCACATACAAATTAATATATATTCACACAAATACCAAACACCTACATAAAAGCATGCTAGCACACATACCTGTGCACATATCTACGTATGAGTACGCTTACATACATCTACACACACATATTAACACATACAGCGTACAGTTATAAACACACATAGAAACATATATGAACACACAGATTGTACATCATTTCTGTTCTACTTTCTGAGACTGTCCTGAAAGAGACACAGCTGAGGTTGAAAGAAGACGAGGTGGACAAGGGAAAGTATGTATTGATGATATTAAAGATTGGACAGCAATAAGTTTCTCCACTCTCAAACACACAAGCACTGAGAATACAGAAGTATGATGAGATATCTGTGCTGATGTTTCTAAAGTGGCCCCCATACGGCACGTGATTGTGATGATGATAATAAAACGTCAAAAATGTATTAAGATTGATCTAGATTTAAATCTGACTCTGTGAGTTTCAAGTCAATCCACAGTGTGGTTTGTCAGTGTCAAGTCAATCCAGAGTGTGGTTGTATAGTACCTGTCTACATTGGATATCGGGACATGTCAATGTTGGTAGTCATATTCTGTACAGTCCAGTCAGATTGAAACGAGTTACATTATTGAGGTAACAATGACCATATACTGAACCATCAAACATCCGATTGAAGATATTCCACATACTAGAGATTCACATTTGGACCATAAACTGACCAACATCCCCATCAAGATACGGAACATACTTGATAGACCAGTGACCACACATTGACCAACATACTCTTTAAGGTACGGAACATACTTGAGGGGCGAATGACCACAAATTGACCAACATCCTCTTCAAGGTACGGAACATACTTGATAGGCCAGTGACCACACATTGACCAACACCTTCAAGCTACGGAACATACTTGATAGGCCAGTGACCACACATTGACCAACACCTTCAAGGTACGGAACATACTTGATAGGCCAGTGACCACACATTGACCAACACCTTCAAGGTACGGAACATACTTGATAGGCCAGTGACCACACATTGACCAACACCTTCAAGGTACGGAACATACTTGATAGGCCAGTGACCACACATTGACCAACACCCTCTTCAAGGTACGGAACATGCTTGAGAGGCCAGTGACCACAAATTGACCAATATCCTCTTTAAGGTACGGAACATGCTTGAGAGGCCAGTGACCACAAATTGACCAACATCCTCTTCAAGGTACGGAACATACTTGATAGGCCAGTGACCACACATTGACCAACACCTTCAAGCTACGGAACATACTTGATAGGCCAGTGACCACACATTGACCAACACCTTCAAGGTACGGAACATACTTGATAGGCCAGTGACCACACATTGACCAACACCTTCAAGGTACGGAACATACTTGATAGGCCAGTGACCACACATTGACCAACACCTTCAAGGTACGGAACATACTTGATAGGCCAGTGACCACACATTGACCAACACCCTCTTCAAGGTACGGAACATGCTTGAGAGGCCAGTGACCACAAATTGACCAATATCCTCTTTAAGGTACGGAACATGCTTGAGAGGCCAGTGACCACAAATTGACCAACATCCTCTTCAAGGTACGGAACATGCTTGAGAGGCCAGTGACCACAAATTGACCAACACCCTCTTCAAGGTACGGAACATGCTTGATAGGCCAGTGACCACAAATTGACCAACATCCTCTTCAAGGTACGGAACATGCTTAAGAGGCCAGTGACCACAAATTGACCAACATCCTCTTCAAGGTACGGAACATGCTTGAGAGGCCAGTGACCACAAATTGACCAACATCCTCTTCAAGGTACGGAACATGCTTGAGAGGCCAGTGACCACAAATTGACCAACATCCTCTTCAAGGTACGGAACATGCTTGAGAGGCCAGTGACCACAAATTGACCAACATCCTCTTCAAGGTATTAAAATACTCTTCGTCTTTATTATCTTCATGAATCTAAAAATTTCATAAATACGGAATTCAACCATCGACCATAAATCTAAGAATATAGTGTACCTTCCGCTGCACTGGCAACGCTTCTGTAGAAAGGACTTATAATTTTTTTAAACAAAACAAAAGCGTCTTTAATTATAAAGGGATTATGTCTTCTTATTCTGATTTAAACCATCTTCAAACATAGACAAATGAATACACAGTAGGGTGTCTATAAAGTCGTTGTGCACTAACATCACACAGATTCTCTCTAAATACTTGAAATGTAGATGACGTAGTGCACACCAGCACACCAATGTCGATGAATAGCCGGTGGCTTTGTAGACACCATATTTAATGTGAAGTATTATTCTAGGGGAAAAACAGTGCACACCTTCCAATTTTTTAAGAATGATTAAACAGTAGGCCTATACCAGCCTTATGAATGTGTGATTTCTCTTGCCATGTGTGTAAATAAGTACCGGATAGAGTGAGTGAGCAGGTATCCACTTGTATATTCCTATTATTGCTGTAACTATTATTATTTCTATTACTATTATTATTACTATTGATATTACTATTACTATTATTATTATGACAATGCAGTAATAGGCAGTCCAAAAATTACGTCAACAATTGTTGTCACCTTTTGACACTTCCTTTCTTCCCCCCCCCCCCCCACCTCCCTTGGTAATAACTTTCAAGAATTCGAGGACCCATCTGCTTACTACTGTTAAAATCTACCTTCCGTTAATTTAAAAAAAAACAACAAGAAACGAAATAAACTATTATGTTATGTTTAATATATTTGAAAAACTGTTTCACATTTTGGGAATAGTGTTTCACATATTTGAAAACCCGTTTCACATTTTTGGAAAAAATGTTAAACATATTTGAAAAACTGTTTCACATATTTGGAGACTGTTTTACATTCGAAAAGAATTAATTTCTGTGTAGTTTTCTTCCTCTTCTTCTTCTGCTTTCTATCTCAAACACATTCAGATTAGCAGGATGTTCTGAAGAGAACGAAACCATTGTGTCATGGTTTACAGCCTTGCTACGATGTCAGCTCCTTTTCTGCCTGACACATGCTACCTAAGCATAAATACTGCAGTACTGTTGTTGTCAAATTGTATCAGCCTCATCCCTCTTCCCCTCCCCATTGTCTACAACATTTACACTTTTTTCATCCACCTAGCCCCCCCCCCCCACCCCCCAATCCCGCCTCCCAACAAATTGTTAACTTAATTTATCTACAGCCTATATCAATACAATATGTATCACATCTCTTATTTTGAAGTCTCCCATGTGGTACCCCCTGCCACCCAAACGGGTTATGGGCATTATTCTTATAGAATTATATATTGTGTTATATGTATATATGTATTATTTTACGTCTTATATCAATTGACTGCACGTATGTATGTGATCAAAGGTACAGCACTCTAGACTTACCCAGAGCAGAATAGAAGATATTTGTTTTTACCAGTTACTTCCCATTGTTCTTGTCCAATTGAGAGTTATTTTTAAAAAATCAGTTCGCTGAGTCAGCAAGACATCCACAGAAAACTGTTTGAAAGCATTGAAAGGATTTCAAATACAGCAGCATTTATCAAGAAAGCGGGACTCGTTGTGTAGACATATTAAACTGCATTCTTCTTCTTCAGCGTTCATTCTCAAACTCCCGCTGGATTTCTCTTGAAAAACAGGACAATGTTCCTACAAGATTTCCAGTTGAATGTAGTCTAGAGAATGGAAATGCGTTGTGTTGCCATTTTATTTGCGCCAATGGACAAACACATCCGTCTTCGGTGGAAACTGCATTCAAGAATCAAGAATCCAACATGTTAAACTGCGAACGAAAAGAGTACTGAATCAGCATGAATACTTTTAGAAGTTTCGTAATTTTGTTCATGGTTAAAATCTCTGATATAACCAAACTGGACTAACATCTGAGGTTGAAAAGACAGTACATCACCAAACGGGTTATATATTGCTTAACTAACAAACCACTGAGTCAACAAGTTAACAACAGACAATCCAGATGATGAAGATGTATGGTAATAGATATATGTGTCTTACAACACGATTAGACACAGAACATGTCAGAGATAGGTCATGTCAGAGATAGGACATGTCAGAGATGTGACATGTCAGAGATGTGACATGTCAGAGATAGGACATGTCAGAGATGTGACATGTCAGAGATGTGACATGTCAGAGATAGGACATGTCAAAGATGTGACATGTCAGAGATATGACATGTCAGAGATAGGACATGTCAGAGATATGACATGTCCGAGATATGACATGTCCGAGATATGACATGTCAGAGATAGGACATGTCAGAGATAGGACATGTCAAAGATGTGACATGTCAGAGATAGGACATAACAAAGATATGACATGTCAGAGATAGGACATGTCAAAGATGTGACATGTCAGAGATATGACATGTCAAAGATATGACATGTCAGAGATATGCCATGTCAGAGATATGACATGTCAGAGATATGACATGTCAGAGATATGACATGTCCGAGATATGACATGTCAGAGATAGGACATGTCAAAGATATGACAAGAGTAATTGTTTTGCTAACAATACAGCTTACAATAATTGATATTACTCTATTGTCTACGATAATTAGTTACACCTGCAGTAAAACTATGATCCAACAAAGATATTTCAGAGAAAAAACGGTGAAGATTTCTTAAACACTGAAGAAAAAACACAAAAACAGCAACACTGTATACCTTCAATATATGTCGTAGAATGCGACTAACGAGATTTTGGGGTGAAGTTGGTTGCCTCATCCCGTACATGGTTAAAGCAGCCCAGAAGCCATGATGTAGTCGGATTTGTACAGCTGAAGTTCACAATTATTGCAGCTAAGCTGTAAACCATGACACAACGTTTTCCGTTCTCAGGACTAAATCCTGCTAACCTGAAGGAGTTTGAGAAGGAACGCAGAAGAAAGAAAAAGACCAAAAAGCGTTTATCAACATCACATAATTTTCATATTTTCCATGCCCTGTGGTGTTGGTTATCTTGTCTTCCCACATCCTTCTGTCTCATGTGCTGTCAATCATTTCCGATACCGATCTTCTCCCATACCATAATGCTAGGTTGTCAAACATTTTCTCTCTTGGTCTTCACCTACTCCTCTTGTTCTACAACTTGCTCGTTGTTACAATATGATATATCTTTCTATCGTTACACACACTATAAGATGATAAACAAAGAGTCATAGTCAGTACCGTCCTTCACTCGTTGTATGCTACGGTGTGTTCTGGATAAAGACTTTTATGATCGAAACGTCGAATTACTTATATTTTCCAGTGAGCTGTCATACATATGCCAACATATATTGTGAAACTGTAGGAAGCTGAAACTGTGGTGGTTAAGTCAGTGTTGTTACAGAAGTTAATGTTCGTCCATATTGTATAATGATTGATAACTTATTTATTATATCAACCATATATTTTGTCCTACTTTAATCATATCATCTAACAGGAATGTAACGCTTGTAGTGTTGTCCCTGGGGAAGGGGGACTCCAAGTCTGCTCTTCATCTCAGGACAGCATGTAGATCATGATAACTCGTGTATACATAAGTAATCTAATGTGTACATATGATAAAGTAATGTGTATCCATGTGGTAATTATGTACATAATTTTAATTCTTAACAATTTTATGTCGAGGCTAAGAGAGTTAAATATTTAATGAGTGCATGTAACACACTTGGATAGTTTTGTGTGTGTCGGTTGTATGTGTATATGTAACACACTTGGATAGTTTTGTGTTTCAGTTGAATGCTTATCTCTCGCAAGTATAGAATGCACAGGATAAAGTTATCATTGTTCAACTCATAGCTTATCTCACAGGTTCCACAATTTTCGTAATTTCAACTCCATTTTATACAAGTCACTGCGACCTCATTTTAATGAAATAACGTGGCGGGATACAGTTAAAAAATACTTTATCAGAGTTAATAAACGCATCGAAACTATATTTTATTTCAGTTCTATAATAATAATATAATTCTATATAGTATAACTTTTCTTTTTTTATAATAATTAACCTACATAAATTACGTGATCATTTTTTGTCAACTTATGACTGCCCCCTCCCATTTGTCACCAACTGTCCAGAATTCAGCTGCCTCCCTTCCCTTGCTTAATGATGTCCAAAGAAAATAACCACCCTTTCTTCTCCTCTCCCTCCTCTTCCCCCCCCCACCCAAATAGCAAAAAATTTGCAAAACTAAAAACTAAATAATAAAACCTAAATATTTTCCAATTTTTAGAAATATTTTCCACATTCAAACAATTTAATTCAAAGTAAACAACAACAAAAATACATGTATTGTTGACGTCAACTTTTGTCACCCCCCTTGAATCAGAACTAAGAAGATAACTAAATAAGAACCGAGTTGGACAACAAAAGTTGTATGTCATGAACATCTGAAATACTCATATTCACATAATCTTGCTGTATTAATCTCGGTGAATCTAAGTTTTTGTTGTAGTTGTTTGTTGTATGTGGTTGTAACACTATTGTATGTATCACACATAATCACAATATATGTTTCTTGTTCAGCCTGCGATTACTTTAGTTGTATGTTCACATAAACTCCTACCAATCCTCCCTTTGGCAAAATGCGGCCCGAAGGTAAAATACGGCACATCAAGCGATTTTACAGGCCTGCTATGCTGATTTAAAAGTATTTTATTCCATATCCCCGAGGGTCAGAAATCAATACTTGGTATTTCAAGGACCTAAAGAAAAAAAACTTGTTCTCCCCCATACTACACACAAAAAACTTACCGCCGATCCAAAGAAACTGTCCATTTATTTTCTACTTATTTGAGCAATTTTTATGTACATACACATATACTCTGACTTCAGTTACATGTACACATCAACAATTACTTCAGTTACATGTACACATCAACAATTACTTCAGTTACATGTACACATGCGCTGGAGGACTTGTATCACACGCAGGGGTGACTCCGTAGAAAAATAATAGTTATATTTCATTTTTTCCTAATGCTTTCACTGAAACAGCTACATTTAAGGTTTTCATTTGAAGTCACTTCATATATGCAGCACTTTCAACTACACAATCTGGTTACTTTAGTTGATCGTATTTGATCAGTCCCATCTATCTGCAATACTGTGTCATCAACTCCGCATTGCATCTGCTCTTTCGTTGCCTCTGACCCCCGCATGACTAGGACAGTACAGTTATGTAATGCTTTAGACAACCGAATTATTCAGCAATGTGACCCAACTCTCTCTAACATTTCACACTTTTCTTAAATATTTCTCAAATATTTCACATTTCTTTTATCATGTTTATTCTCAAGATTGTAGAACTGGGTACAAATAAGGGAATAGCTCGGAAAAGAGAAACCTAATAGATATACAAAGTGACTGATAAATCAGCACCGAATTAGAAATGTCAGCCGCTACACTCTGATGGAGTTACTGAGACGGGAATCAGAGCACATATGGACATAGCTGGTGTACTCTGAGAACCTGAATTTATTACTCATATCGTGTTTCTAGCGTTATTGCTATATCATACATTTTTCTAGTTATCATATTTGTATTTATCATACTTGATTACTTCGGTGTACCATAACTATTTTCTGCGTTGTCATTGTCATTAGAGCAGTGGTTCCCAAACTTTCGCAGATGGCGCCCCTTGAACTATTTCAAAAGCTGTACGCCCCACTTTTAGACACAAATGAAACCCCACCACCACCTTTTTAGGGAGGTGCAAATAGTCTGCCAGTTGTTTGTACCTTGCTGTCAGCGTGTCATGTACAAGATGAGTTCGATTATAATATTTTTTTAATTTACCATCAGACAACAACAAACACTCAGTCCTTACCGGGAGTCGTAACCTGGAATTCATGGTTGTGAGATCACCGCTCTAACCTCTCGTCATGTGCCACACACAATGTCGTCATAATTCCTGGAAACTACAGGTCAATCTGTGCATACCACGTTGTTGGTTTTGTCAGTATCAGATTTTCATAAGGACATCATAAGATCAAATTGACTGGCTCAACAATGATTTGTATTTGGAGAAATAGTCATTATTTCTTTTACTTTTTCTTAAATATAAATATATATTTAAAATATTCTTATATTTTCAACTGAAAACCAATCATTCCTTTTAAATCACTAAATTTCTAAATAGCTTCGCTTCCCCCTTGAGATTATCTCACGTCGTCCGACTCACAGCTAGGGAACCACTGCTTTAGAGTATGTTGTAGTCAATAAGTACTGATGATACCTACTGGACACATATTGCTGTTATTACTGCTAGTAATACTATTTATTATTATTATTATTAATATTATGATTATTGCTACAATAAAGTATATTGTATATGTGTAATGCTGGTTTGTGTGTGTGTGTGTGTTAATATATAAAAATGTGTATGTATAGAGAGAGTGTGTTTTAGTGTTTGTGAAGACTAATGTACGTGTGTGTAGTAAATTTATGTACAGGAAATGTACGTATTGTGTGTGTATATATTTGTGTGTAGCAAGCGTGTGTAGCAAGCTGTGAGATTTGTCCGGAAATATGCGAATACATGTTCGTGTAAGATACGGTTGAGCTTGGGATGTTGGCAGCTTTCGTGATTTTGGAAATGCACCAGGCTGCTTCGTGATATATTACATTAACAGCCGAGTTTGCTGTCGGAATATTACGGAAATAGGCGAGTTTGCTGTCGGAAGATTACGGAAAGAAAAATTTCATATTTACGAATATGTCTCTTATAATGAAGCGATAATTTTGATGTTTCAATTTCTACATATTAACCAAAAAATATCTCTTTGATCGAACACCCACGGCCACATTCCATTCCATAATATACTTCTTGCTCGTGCGAACTGAGTTATTCCAGGCACGCATAGAAAGTGTAAAATTATATGTTTATACAAGTTGTGTCATGTGACGTATTCTTTCCAGAACGTAATGATCTCATCGTTTACCAGATAATTCAGCGCCCGATCTATTACAATTTAAGAATATAACAGAAACGCAGATATAAACATTGTTATGCGGTTCGCTGACAGACAAAAATATACACTGCATGAGAATAAGGCAAGGAGAAGGAATATGGAGCCTGTTAAAACACAGAACTTCGATCCAAATTTAAAAAATATTTTTCAAGGTCTATGGATTTGTTTACAGTTTGATCATTGTACACAGGTCAGAGTTTAAATGTTAAAATATCATATCACTGGTAAGCTTTGCCGGACCATAGGGGACATTTTTAGATTCTCGATAAGTGTCACTTGATGTCATTTGAGCCAAGCTATGAAGAAACCAAATTCCGTTCGTCTACTTGATAAACTAGAGGAGCCTATGTGTTACAGGAAAAACATAGAGGTACGGAGATATCCATTTATATATATATATATAATTATATATAAAATTGACTTGATCTGTTGTATAAATGGTCTATCTATCTATACGCTGTGGCCCTTGTTTGCCTTGCGGCGTCAGGGGTGGAAGAGTTCTCTGGAGATGGCCTTCTTGTGCGCTGTTTGTAAGCTTGTTCCTGTGGCTTCTTTGATTTCTGTGATCCATCTTTTACATGGTCTGCCTCTGGCTTTATAACCGTTATGCCTATGTGTCATAGCCATTTGTGACATGCTATCTGTCGGTAGTCTGGAAGCGTGTGAAAATCACTTGATCTGTTGTCTTTTGATGTGTTCCAATACTGGTATTGTTTTGGTTATCTGTCTGATGTTATAGTTTCTAATTCTATCTCTTAATGACACTCCGAGTATTCTTCGTAGACATGTCATTTCTGTTGTCACTATTTTTCTTTTGTCTTGTGCTGTCATTGTCCAGGTTTGGCACTGGTAGCATAGTGATGGAATAATAATAGTCTTGTATAATGCAACTTTGGTGTATATGTTTACATTTTTGTTCTTGAAAATGCGTGTCATCTCTCCTAGGATCTGGTATGTTTTGTTGCATCTATTTTGTATCTCTTTACAGGTTTTCCCTTCACTCGATATACTGCTTCCTAAGTAATTGAACTCATTTACCTGTTTAAGGTATTTATGGTACATGATGCAAATGTCTGTCCGACAGGGTTGGAATGAAGCAAACTTCAAATAAACAACGCTATACGGTCTACATTTATGTGTAACCTATGTAACTATCTACACGATGTGGCCCTTGTTTGCCTTGCGGCGTCAGAGGTGGAAGACGTCTCTGGAGATGACCCTCTTGTGTAACCTTGGGCATGAATTCTAGAAGGTATCTGTCAATAATATAAAATATAAATGAAGCTATTTAAATATGATACACTACAATAAATCAATCAATCAACAAGTGCCGACTCCGCAACGAAGAATGCATCTATGCCATTTTTTGAAGACATTTGATTAATTTTTCATGTTGGACTCTGTCAAAGGCCTTGCTGTAGTCTATGAAGCAAATATAGATACTTTTTTGGACTTCTATATATTTATCTATCACTAGCCGGATACTCAGTATAGCTTCTCTGGTTCCTTTGTTTTTCCTAAAACCGAATTGTTCTTCACCGACCTCCATGTCTATCTTGTTCTTAATTCTTTCATGTATTATCTTGAGAAGTATTTTAGTTAGATGGCTTATTAGACTTATTGGTCTATATTCTGTACAGTCCACAGCCCTGGGCTTCTTAGGTAGTGGTATGAATATTTATGATGTTAGGTCTTTAGGTATATGGCCTGTTTCGTATATGTCATTGCAAATTTCTGTGATAGTATCTACACCAAACTCATTTAGAGTTTTTATTATGTCTGCTGTTATGTTGTCCGAGCCTGCAGCCTTTCCACATTTTATTGAATTTATTACATGTTCTACTTCTGATTTCAGTATTGCTGGTCCATCATTGTTGTGTATTGTTGGTTTTTTGTTCCGTTGGTCGTCAAACAGTTCTGTTACATAATCTGCCCATCTTGTGAGTGCTTCTGTTTTATCAAATATTATTTTACCATTTTTATCTTTTATGCAGCCACCGCCATTAATAGGATTTTTCTTATTTGTGATCAGCCTTATCTCCTTATGCATTAATTTTGTCTTCTGTTGTATGGACATCTCCTCTATTTCACTGCATTTTGTTTCTAGCCATTGTTTTTTCGCTGTTCTGCACATGTTACGTATCTCCTTGTCTATAATTGAGTATTTTGGCGTATTTTAGATTTCTTTTTTATGTAATTTTCTCTAATAGTTCATCTGTCATCCATGTTTGTTTGTTCTTGATATTTCTTATTGGTAAATTTTCATTTGTTGTTTGAATACTTTTCCTAAGGCTGTCACAGTTATTGTCTATTTTCTCTTCTGGATTTTCCCTTCTGTGTTGTTCCATGCATTCTATCATTAGATGTTCATATCTATTCCTTACATCTACGAGGTATTTTTGTTGTATGTCTGGTTGTTTTAGTGCTGATGCGTCTATCTGTGGTTCTTTGACTCCTCTATTTACTATCATTTTAAGTTTGACATTTATTTTGCACATCACTGGATTATGGTCAGAGTTGATATCTGCACCTGGGTATGTCTTGATGTTTTTGACACTATTTCTAAATCTATTGTTGATCATAATGTAATCTATTTGGTTCCTCTTTCTGTCTCCAGGACTTTTCCATGTATATAATCTTCTATTTACACTAGATACACTACAAATATTTTTTAATGATGAAATGTTTTCGAAAATAGTTCACAGAAACATTTCTGGAAAATATATAAGTTTTTTTTTTAATTTAGGAAAAATCAACTTTATATAAAATCGTGATGAGCATCTACGGCTATACGTAATCGAAGCGATTCTAATAATATAATAATAAGATCCCAACGCATAAGGTCGTAGGGATGACACACTGGAGACATCAGTACAAACAACTCTATCTTCAGCCATCTGAGAAAGTGTAGAAAAACTATGCCCAGACCATTTCTTGATGTTATCAATCCAAGATTTTCTGTCCTCTTCTCCTTCCACCCTCGACTGTTCCATGCATAGTAATTGTAGAAAGTGAATCGTGTCTCGTGACATGTTCAAGCCAAACAAGTTTACGCTGTTTCTCCATTGCCAAAAGTTATTCTTGATAACCTGCAAGTTTGTTTATTTATTGCCGGACAAATATATTTGTCTCCTATTCCCTATAGCTAATTCTTAACAAACTTCTGTAGCACTTGTTTTCAAAAGCCTAAATCCTTCTTTCTTTATCTGCATTGAGTGTCCAACTTTCGCATCCGTACAAACCAAAGAAGGCTAATACTACAATGGATACCATCACACTGACATACCAGGAAGAGGCAGATAGGTTGGCCAAGGATGGAGCAACATAGGAACAAAAAGACAAAGAAATCACCTACCAAGAAAAGAGAACCCTCATCAAAACCATCAGGAAAGTTGACCACCCAAAAGACAATTACCACTATCTCGACAAAGCAGAGCAGGTTGTTATCTTCCGCCTCAGACCAGGATACACCAGATTTTTAACAGCCACTTAGATAGACTAAGACTGGTCCATCACCACTGTGCCCGTGTGGGCAGGCAGCACAGACAGCTGAACATATCCTGCACGACTGCAATACACTAAACCAGTTAAGGGAAGAACACTAGCCTACAGAGATGAATATCCACAGAAAGATGTATGGGAGCATTGAGGAGCTTTCAAATACAGCAGCATTTATTAAGAAAACCGAGACTTGCTGTGTAGACATGTCGAACTGCGAACGAGAAGAAGAAGACATCCAAACAAATATATACTTAGCACTAGCAGATCTGAATAGATGGATCTTTACTCTAATACTGATCTTACTTTTCTAAATCATATTCAACCTTGTCAACATCGCCATCTCAAGACTTAGCTTAATCTCATTTTCCGAGTTGGCATTATCACACACTTTGAGACCGGAGATATCTGAAGGTTTTAACTTCATTTGCGACCGTTTAACTGAATACTCGTGGGAACTTGCTTGGTTTCACTAGCCATCAATATCTTGCTATTGTCAATGCTTATTTCCATGTCATATTCCCGACGCAATCGAAGCGATTATATTATTATGTATATAATTGTGTACTTGCTTCACTTAGGCACTCCTAAAGAAGATGATTTAGATTCACTTTGTTTTGTAGCTATTTATATATTTGAACGTATTTTCAAACAGCATTTCTTCTAAAAACTCAGAAAACAAATGAACATTGTTTGTCTCTAGCAATCTTCTTTTATATTGACGAATCAAACAAGACTGTGCTCAGCTTTGTTACAATTTGGTCACGTGTTATTTACTGCGCATGTGCTCAATGAGTTGCTGTTTGTATGAAACTTTAAAATACTTGTACATGAACGTAATACAATGTACAAATCATCAAAATGTTGTTGATGGGCCTCCTTCAAATCGAAATCGACACTTGGAAGTCTATATAAACCGCTTTGAGAATCACTGCTTTAGGCGGTTCATCAAATAATTGCATTTGTTTTGAGGGCAAACTTAGTGAAACGTGAGATAGTTTCTCATGTATAGTCATGCCATCAACAAGGTACTCATGATTTAGTAATACTACGCAAATAACTTCAATAAATTGTTGCTATTTACGCATCTCTTGAAAATAAACTTATGGCTGATCAAAGTACAAAGTGCATATTTAAACCAATGTATAGAATAACACGATTATTGCCCTGAAGTTCGATGGTAGGATTAGTGATTCAGTCTCACGCGTGCACATTCATTCTACCCCACACTATCGATATATATATATATATATGAATATAAGCTTTTATTGATTGGAACAGTATAAACAGATATAAATTAACGGGCATTCCCAGTATCTATTTTTAGACAAGTACGTGAACATTCTGAAATCATGACTAAACGACGATAATTCAAGAGGTACAGAGGATTAACTTTATTGTACTCGGATTTCCCATATGAACTGTCTCTTTAAGCAAAGCTCCACGTCACATACAGAGAGTACCACTCATAGCACATAACTCCGCAGCTTTAAACGATAATCCCCGAAATCTGCGACAAAAAAATCAACTTTGTAAAAAAAAATGTCGCAAGCGGGTATTCGATCCTTCGACCTCTTGAACACAAAGCAAACGGCTTAACCACTACGCCATGAAAATTGCTAGAGTATCATACATATAGCTTAGAATCAACATAGGCAGATGTGGATGTCGAGTTGTGGATACACAAATCATACGTACATTGTTTTTCATCAATAATATAAACAAACATAGATCCATCGTCTACTGTGGTGTAGTTAGTACTGATATCAAATTGTGAGGTTCGGTAGAGAACACTCCAGTGATCCGTGAAGGTAGAGAACACCCCAGAGCTCCGTGAAGGTAGAGAACACACCAGTGCTCCGTGAAGGTAGAGAGCTCCCCAGTGCTCCGTGAAGGTAGAGAACACACCAGTGCTCCGTGAAGGTAGAGAACTCCCCAGTGCTCCGTGAAGGTAGAGAACACACCAGTGCTCCGTGAAGGTAGAGAACACACCAGTGCTCCGTGAAGGTAGAGAACACACCAGTGCTCCGTAAAGGTAGAGAACATCCCAGGCACTAAACTGGCTAGAATCGCAAGCCTATTCCCATACATGCATGCAGGAACTGATGATGATGGTCTGTGGCACATACTGTGACAATTTAATTTTGACACCACAATCACAGACATTATCGAAGCGATGCACAAAAATGCAAATAGTGCTGTCTTGTCAAACAATACAATTAGATAATTCTTCAACACAAATGTGAAAGTTTGACAAAGATGCATAATGTCTCCAGTAATTTTCAACATATACCTAGAGCACATCATACAAGAAACACTACATGATTACAACACGTCTATATCGATCGGAGGTCGCCCTATTTGCAACTTGCGTTTCGCTGATGATATTGATCTTATAGCTGAGCCAGAACAAGCATTGCAAGAATTAACATCAAAGTTGGAAAAGTTACCAGCAAGTACGGAATGGAAATAAATACAGAAAAGGGCAAACTCTTAGTCAACAGCAGAGACACAGAAAATCAGACTAACATCGTGTTGAATGGACGGACATAAGCTTGAAGTGGTGAATACCTTCAAATACCTCGGATCCAGTATATGGAGCGATGGAAAATGCAAAGAAGAACTAAAAATAAGACTGGAGATGGCTTTAGCGTCCTTGTCAACACTAACCTTGATTTGGAAAAGCAACATCAGTGTTGGAGTTAACGTCAAACTGTATAAGTCGCTGGTGCTTTCTGTTGTGCTGTATGGTTGTGAGAGTTGGACACTCACTGCGGACATGGAGAGACGATTACAGGCCTTCGAGTACAAATGCTACAGACGAATTCTTCGATTTTCCTATAGGGAACTTATGTGTACGTAAGTTGTGTAAGAAATATGTGTAAGAAATAAAGTAGAGATGTATGCAGATGTACCAGAACCATTGCTTTCAATAGTGAAACGACGAAAACTAGCATGATTTGGACATGTATGTAGACAAAAGCAATACTGCAAGGTACGGTTGAAAGGGACGAAACAGAGGAGGGAAAATAAAGGCATGGATAGACAAAATCAAGGAATGGACAGAACAAGATATTTCCACACTCGTCCGCATCTTGAGGACAGAATTCGCTGGAGGACTCTGTGTGCTGAAGCATCCAATGTGGTACCCCTACGACCCTGAAGGGTTACGGGTTTATTGATTGATTGATGCGGGCACTAAACGGGTTAGAATCGCAAGCCTATTCCCATACATGCATACTAAGTGACTTAATTAATATGATTCAGAAAATCTTAAACATGGGATGTACTTAGGAAATGTGTGGAGTCATTAGATGGAGCTAAAATATGGGACTCACTTCGAAAAATCACGCTTTTCTTACAAAGGGGGTGTGGAGGGAACCGATTAGCTTACCTTGTCATCATAACAGATGGTCAGTCTATAAACCGAACATATATATTCAGTACTCTTCGTGAGTCCGTACGACCACGGAATTTTGAGATAAATGAACATGGGTCAATAACGAGAATGCTTGATTTGGAAGTGAGAATAGCCGTGGCCCATAGAGAACAAATAAGACAGATTTAAAAAAGAGTACTGAGCCAACATATAACCGGAACCACCATCCGTCATGTCCTGAGTTACTGTAGCGGAGACCTGAGCACCTATGGCCTATGGATATATCCGGTGTACATAGATAGTAATCAACCATACCTAGCCTAACACCCTCAGAAAGAAGCCTGACAACTTAACTAGGCAAGCTCTGAACTGGAGCCGACATGGAAAATGCGAGTTTGAAACATATCCACGGAGAAGAACAGTAGAGAAAGAAACCAAATCAACGGTGACTTCGTGAGCACAGTTGAAAAAATACACCGCAGAAATCGTTGGAGAACAACAGTTTCAGCCTTATGTTCCAAAGGGAACTGAAATTAAAGAAAAAGAGGAAACGTGTGTGATATTGGCAAGTACAAGTAATTACATATGTTGCCATTCTTCTTCTTCTTTCCTTCCTCTTTTACCCTTTACGGGTGTCGAGGGAGATACAATGTTCTTGATCTTGCTTTTCTGGCAGCTTCAGATAATGTTATTTGGTGTTCGTGTAATGTCTCTTTGATGTTGTCGATCCAGCGTACTCTATGTCTTTCAACGTACTCAACATACTCAACGTACTCAACGTACTTCTTGGCTGTTAACATCGCTGCCCGCCATTGTTGAAATGTTCTCCACAAAATGAAATTTATTTTAGCGAATAAAATTATGTTGCCATTAATTTTAAGAAAATCGAACAAAAAGTCTAAATGTAATAAATATAAATAACCTAAAGAATGAAGGTTTTTATGGCACTAGAATATAGTGGAGTTCCTTTATAACAATTTGGCCCTGATCAATGGAATATGTGTGACATACCCAGAATTCGCTATATACAAACATATATCTCTATCTATATATATGTCTATCCATTGTCTTTTCTCCGCGTTTGCTGTAAGGCGTCGCAGGCAGGATTGAATGACGATCGATTTTTGGGCTGTTACGTTTAGTTGCTTGATATGCAGTAATACTGTCTTGTTTCACATTCTGCTTTGGCATCATTTCTTTTATCTCTGGCATTTGGATGTGTTTCTTTTTATCAATGGAATCTTGTTGTAGTTCTTTTATCTTTTCCTTGCTTCTCTCCCTCTCTTTTTTCTTATCATCATTTACCATATGTATCTATGTAAAGTGTGATGTTTATTTGCTGTCGTTAGTCCTGATGAAAGTTTTCTAATCGAAACGACGTGTGCCTTTCTGCCTCATTACTAATGTTGTGTTTATAATTATTTGTAACACATAATTATGTGCGTTTATCTCCATATCTGCCGTGTGTTTCCTCAGCTCTCGCAATTACAGCTCTGTATCAGATAATTTTGTGACACTGGAGATGCCCACATGTGTACTTCCAGGACATAGATCAAAAGAAAATTACGCTATGAGTCATGATATCATGTTATCATACGCGTACTCTTGACAAGTCCATAAGTGCTCCGATCCCAGTCTCAAATAAATTCATCCGAGTGTAGTGGCTGACAATTCCAGTGCGATGTTGATTCATCAGTCTATACCTATTATATTTCTCTTTACGGGCTGCTCAATGTTTGACCAAATTTCGCGAAGTCTTGAGAGTAATCATGATTTCAATCAATCAAGTGTCATGTCGACTGACGTAGGCGATCATGTTTCTTCACGACTATCTATCTCTTGTGTTGTCAATAAGCTCGGTTGGTGAGCTTCTACCGTGCCACGATACAAGCCCATCTAGTAACTTTTCTCTTTGTCGACCTCTATCTCTTCTCCCTTTGATCTTTTCAGTGGCTATTAACTGTTCAAGCTGTGTTCTTCTCAGCACATGCCCTAGAAACCTTGACTGCCTGCCCCTAATGTTTGATATGATTGATCTTTTTACGCCAGCATCAATGAGAACCTCTGCATTAGTTTTCTTGGCTGTCCATGGTATTTCCATCATTCTTCTCAGAAAAAACATTTCTGTAGCCTCTAATTCGCTTTAAATTTTCTTGTTTACAGTCCATGCTTCACATCCATAAAAAATAATTGGTTCGATATCACATCTCAGCACCCTAATTCGGGTCTGCATTGATAGACTTCCATTGCAAAAAAAGGTTCTCATTTTTTGGAATGCTGATTTGGCTTGTGCTGTTCGGCTCTTTATCTCACTTGAGCATCTACCTTCTGATGTTAACAGGGTGCCAAGATATTTCACTTTTACAACTTGTGCTAATTTTGTGTTATTAATTATTATGTTGCATCTTGGTGGTGTATGTCTCTTCGATACAACCATTATTTCTGTTGTCTTCTTGTTTAAACTGAGGTCTATTTTTTAACTTTCCTTCACTACTTTATCTAATAGGGCTTGTAGTTCTTGTTCACTTCCTGCGATCAGTACTGTGTCATCAGCATATCTCAAGTTATTTATATTGTATCCTCCCACTTTTATTCCTGGCACATCTTCTATATTTCATATAATGTATTCTGTATGCAGGGAGAACAGGTCCGGTGACATTACACAACCTTGCCTGACACCATTTCTATCTTTTGAAATCTACCTATAGTGTTTTTAACTCATCGCAGCCGTTTATTTCCAATACATATTTCTTACTATTCTTATATCTTTCCCATCAATGTTAAGATTTTCTAGCAGTTTTATAATCTCTGAATGCTTCACCTTGTCAAATGCTTTGCTGTAATCTATGAAGCACAGATAAAGGTCTTGTTGTACTTCTATGACCCTCTCCATTAATATTCTTACTATATATAGGGCATTTCTTGTGCCTTTTCCTTTTACGAATCCGCATTGTTCGTCTGCTATCTCTGGTTTTATTTTTCCTCTTATACTCCTCATTATTACGCGCAGTAGAATCTTGGTCATCTGACTCATAAGACTGATTGTTCTGTGGTCTTCGCAATCTACTGCACCAGGTTTCTTTGGTAGGAATCTTTCGCTATGAAAATTGATTGTAGCAAATCCGATGGAATATAGCCACTGTTATAGATGTAATTTAACATTTTGGTGATAATTTCAAGACCATAATCTTCCAGGGCTTCTAATTCTTCATTTGTAACCTTGTCTGGACCCGATGATTTGTTGTTTTTTAAGTGTTGTATGACTTCCTTTTCTTCTGATTTTAATATATTTGGACCTTCATTGTTATAATTTAAGTTAGCACCATTTCTATTATCTTCATACAATTCTTTAATATATTCCTCCCATCTGTGCATGATTTCGTTTTCTCCTATTAGTATGTGTCCCTGCGTTGACTTCAGACACCCATGATTTACACTTATGAAAAACTTTTGAGCGAACGATGTTTCCTAAAGCATTCACAGAAGAACATCTACACAATTATCTCGGAAAGGGGTAGTGGTGAACCATCAGTTGTCCTATATAGATTGTGCCGCCATAATTAATGTTATTAAAACACACACAAATATTTTTTTTTTATTTAATGGATAAAATTATGAAACATCTGCGCATAAAACAAAAGCACAAACTACAGCAAAAGTCACACAGGGAAACACTGAAAATTCAACGGAGTTCGTGCACTGTTGTGGAGATCTTGTTGTTTCATAATGTGATCGTATCACACGGGGAAATTGGATGAAATGTATCAATAAATTCAACACAACGCACTTACAAACAAATAGTGACGGTAATTTCCCCTGAAACTAAAACAAAAACAAAATATCTAAATATCTGGAAGTGACGTCATAACAATGTGCGACCTATTTCTTTCAAATTCGGTTAATGAATACCGAGAATTCTAGCTATTACAAATATTCAATCACTTTCGTTTAGTAAATAGCCCCCAGATCCTCCTTATTTAAAAAAACTACTATATATGTATATATATATATACTCTATACATCAATAGAAATTAGGCCAGAACAGTAGTTAATATACTCTTTTTTTTTAAAGTGACCAATTTCGTGTCTAATGCCTTCGCCGTCAAGAGATTTTTGGTGATATTTATTGCATACATAATAAATTCTTAAGATTTCATGAAAAAATCCCAGATTTATTGGTAAATCTGGCCAAAATAACACCAGCACCTCAAAAACGGCCCAAAACTCTCATTTAAAAAACAGATTTGGAACGCTCCGAATATCGTTCAAGAATGCTTTCAGTTTCCATCGAGTATTCCTGGAAAATAATTTGAAATTACAAGTATACGGTGCGTCATTTCTGTGTGAAACAATGATCTGACATTTGACATGAGCAGGATCAACTGCACATATTACATGTTTCCCGTTATGGAGTTGCAGGAATGACACGTCTGGCTTGTGTGATAAAGTACACATGTCATTGATGTCATTTATCTATTAATGTGAAGTGCCCTTTGCAGAACTTTATTCTCACTTCCACTCTGTAAGCCTCTTGGTTCTGTGCAAGCTGCCCAGTATTTTCCCGTGTCATGTTCAGAAGGTCTTCGATGCCCTGTGTCCATCTTAGTCTTGGTCTGCCTCTTGTTCGTTTTTTCTGGAATTTTCTCTTCCATGATTAATCTTACTAAACCATTGTGTCTCTGTATATGTCCGAAATATGTCAGCTTGCGTCTTTTGATAGTTTTGAGAGGTCATTCTTCGTGTATGTGCAGTTCTTTTCTAACGTTTTTAAAAAAGATAGTTCATCTTTTTGTCCATGCTATCCTTAGAACTTCTCTACAACATTTCATTCGCATACCGATATTTTCTTTTCCATTGTATTGACATTTCCCACGTCTCACAACCGTATCGTGTCAATAGAGAAATATATCTTCTTAATTATGTAACTTTGTCGCCACGACCGGACGAAGGGACCGGACAAATGCTAGATTAACAATGGCCTCTAATATAGTATACGTTAAACTGCTCAACTGAAATCCCTTTTACCGTGGCTTGGATCATGTCCTTCTTAGGGATCGGTCCTACTCGCTGATCCCATACGGCACTTGTGCTGATCGTTGTTTCTATAACACAGATCAACGACAAAACATGTGGTGGGCTTGTTTTATTAGACCCGTTTCTGTGTATATTTAAGCTGTTGATTCCAAACATTGCACAAGTTTTTCGACACCAATTTTTTGACACCAGTTTTTTTGGCACCAGATTTTGGCTATCACTTGAAATTCTTTAGAAAAGGCATACAAATATATGCAATAAAACTTGATGGGAATATTCAATAAATATGTCTAGTTTGCAAATGTTCGATCTGTTTACTATCATCTTTGGCCTGCTGATTCAATAAATTGCACTATGTGTTCCATGTTACCTCTAATTGTTTTAGCAACTATGCGTGTAACTTTCCGAGATTCGCGTTTTAACTGTGTGCAATACAAGCGATATAATTGTATTGTTCTACCTGTTAGTTCTGCTTTGCAGCTCAACTCCACAGAAAACTAGGGGTGTTTATTCCGGCTCCGGTAAATCCGGAATCCGGCCATTTTTACAAATCCGGCTTCGGCTCCGGCTCCGTTCAAATTTTGCCGGATTTAGGCCGGATTTGTGTTGCCTAGTCACGTGAATTTTCTGTACATGTTTCATGAGGCCAAGTTGAATTTTAGGCAATAGCACAGTAGCACTTTCTGATGTACTATTTCTCGCTGATGTAAATAAGAATTTTAAGAAACCAACACTTATTTTGAATTTTAATGGTGCATTACTTTATGAGTTTGTGGGACTTGAATATTTCGTATTTCCGTAAATTTCTGTGGTCTTGCTGATACAATAAAATGGCATCAAAATCTAGGTCATACAGCGCCGTTTGGGATTACTTCAAGATTAAAGACGATGATTCAGCGGAGGTAATATGTAAGTTGTTTGACAAACAGTTGTCGCGTGGACGATCAGATCGTCACAAAGACTTCTCAACATCATCAATGTAGACCCATTTGCGATCGATGCACAGGAAAAGCTATGACAAAATGATGAAAGAAAGCATCACCGGAGGCCAGTGTATTGACGTGGCGACCACATCTATGATGAATCCGTGTTTGCACAAAGCAAGCAGCAGTACCCAGCAGTCAATTGTACAGGCATGGGACCGGGCCAAAATTAGGGACATCAACTGCAGCTGTGTGCACGTGATGGTCTTTTGAGTCTAAAGTATGTTGCTGACATCATCAGTACTGGAAATAAATTGGTAGGATATTTCAAACACTCTTCGACAGCAACTAATCGTTTGCATGAACTTCAAAATGAATTAAACCTACCACAACATCAGCTTATCCAGGACGTGACAACACGATGGAACTCAACGTTCTATATGCTGCGACGTCTGTTAGAACAACGGCGCAGCATCAGCCTGTACTGTGTTGAAATTGTTTCGGTAACTGGGCTAACGGCACAGCAGTGGGCAGTCACGGAGAATGTGGTAGCTACTTGGCACCATTTGAAGAACACACACGTGAAATAAGTGCAGCTCAGGCATCAATATCAGTTGTGATCCCATTAGTGAAAACACTCATGGCTTTCCTCCAGAAAGAAGGTAGTGATGCTGGAATCAAAACTATGAAAGCAGTTCTACTTGAAGCTGTCAGCAGCAGATTTGCGGACATTGAACCTAACATTATTTACACCTGTGCCACACTACTGGATCCTCGATTCAAGCTGTGCTTCTTCTCCGAACGTGGCAGATGTGATGCACGAGCCCATCTGATGTTAGCTGCTAACTCCATTACTGATTCAGCAAACACAGTCAGTGCACAGGATCCATCAGCTACTAGTAGTAGTACTAGTGTTTTGACTTCTGTGAGCACTGCCACACAGTACGAGTCCAGCGAAATATAAATTTACAACGAAATATAATACGCTAGATGGTTAATCAGATAATGACAGAATTACAATTGTTTGAGGGCAATTCTTGAGAAACATGATATAGCAGACACTGTCGTCTAGCTGGCCTAGCTTCTTCATAAACTCAGATATTATAAACACATTGAAGATACCAGAGTGTTGGTTACTAAACACAATAGCAAAAAGATAACTACATCTGTTTGGTCATGTAAAGAGGCACGACTGTTTAGGAAAACAAATAATGGAGGGCATAGCTTACTGTTGAAGCCGGTAGTATACGATTTAAAGATTGAGTTTAATTTTAGTCTCTCATTGGGCTAGATGTTTCAGTATTGGGGTCAGTTAATCGTTTCGCGACAGGCCCAACAGAAAAACAACAATAGGTGCTTCTTTAATCGGCCAGTATCAAACCGGAATTAGGGCGATAATATGTCCCGTGACCATGATTGCAGGCGTGATAAACACATTTGACAAGAAGGTCACAATCGACTATTAATCCGAAAATAACATTTCAAATTATTAGTCACAATACTGGAACCAAATTTCTTTATTCTTCCGTTGCAAACATTCCATTAAACAGGGCACACACAAAATGTGTAAAACGGACGACCCACACCATCGTCGATATAAGACTTCTCAAATCATTTAGGACTCATCCTTCTGAAGTGACGCTTTACACTGTTTCCATGATTTTAATTGGTTGTTGACACAAAGTATAAACAACGACCAATGGAATTAACCAGAAAAGGCACATGACTCACTTTAAAAGTTTGAAATATAATCCACGGACCCTAAAGACGTCCATGGTCACGGATGACCTCTAGTGGATCTAATATAGATTTTAAACATTCTAGATTAATCTACATCATACACAAAACTAGGTCCAAATTTACATCATAGCTTCAGCTACTGTTGCACTAAAACAATGTTATGGCTCAGACGCAGGTCCGTAGACATTATTATGTAGGTGGATTGGGGGGGGGGGTGTTGTTTTACCTATTAAAAAAACATTCGCTGGTTTTTGTGTGTAAATTGCACTATTTGACGAATAATTTGACGACCTTTTTGTGAAAATTCGTTAATGGAGAAGTTTTTACTACCGACGTTTCGGCTAAGTTCCTATTATTATCAGTCATTTTCAGAACTGCTAAGGTGGGGGGTTTGAACACTACAAACCCCTCCACACACACTCCCCCCTATCTATGCCCCTGCTCAGAAACGAGCAATTGCCAAATAATATCAGAATCAACATTTGACGTGATGTTTTCGATTATTGCTGTTTCTCGTTGGTCATTATTTATATAGCTTGTGTCGCCCATGTGCTGCCTACCAGCGCATCCCAAAGAACTTGCCCGGGAATAATGGAAAAAATGTATACGTAGAATGGATTCTGCTATATTTTGACTGTTGTTATGTCTTATCTGCTGATCCGTCGCGGCTCAGACAACTTACAACACTCATTTACTCACTACGTATATTCCGTACCTATAAGTAATACATCAATCTATACACATTTTGACTCCCTTCAGAGCATGACATCAACAAATGTCTTCCATATAGTTCTCTCTTTAGTTGTCGTTTCCCTCTCTATTCATAGTTAGTTAGTTAGTTAGTTAGTTAGTTAGTTAGTTAGTTAGTTAGTTAGTTAGTTAGTTAGTTAGTTAGTTAGTTAGTTAGTTAGTTAGTTAGTTAGTTAGTTAGTTAGTTAGTTAGTTAGTTAGTTAGTTAGTTAGTTAGTTAGTTAGTTAGTTAGTTAGTTAGTTAGTTAGTTAGTTAGTTAGTTAGTTAGTTAGTTAGTTAGTTAGTTAGTTAGTTAGTTAGTTAGTTAGTTAGTTAGTTAGTTAGTTAGTTAGTTAGTTAGTTAGTTAGTTAGTTAGTTAGTTAGTTAGTTAGTTAGTTAGTTAGTTAGTTAGTTAGTTAGTTAGTTAGTTAGTTAGTTAGTTAGTTAGTTAGTTAGTTAGTTAGTTAGTTAGTTAGTTAGTTAGTTAGTTAGTTAGTTAGTTAGTTAGTTAGTTAGTTAGTTAGTTAGTTAGTTAGTTAGTTAGTTAGTTAGTTAGTTAGTTAGTTAGTTAGTTAGTTAGTTAGTTAGTTAGTTAGTTAGTTAGTTAGTTAGTTAGTTAGTTAGTTAGTTAGTTAGTTAGTTAGTTAGTTAGTTAGTTAGTTAGTTAGTTAGTTAGTTAGTTAGTTAGTTAGTTAGTTAGTTAGTTAGTTAGTTAGTTAGTTAGTTAGTTAGTTAGTTAGTTAGTTAGTTAGTTAGTTAGTTAGTTAGTTAGTTAGTTAGTTAGTTAGTTAGTTAGTTAGTTAGTTAGTTAGTTAGTTAGTTAGTTAGTTAGTTAGTTAGTTAGTTAGTTAGTTAGTTAGTTAGTTAGTTAGTTAGTTAGTTAGTTAGTTAGTTAGTTAGTTAGCTAGCTAGCTAGCTAGCTAGCTAGCTAGCTAGCTAGCTAGCTAGCTAGCTAGCTAGCTAGCTAGCTAGCTAGCTAGCTAGCTAGCTAGCTAGCTAGCTAGCTAGCTAGCTAGCTAGCTAGCTAGTTAGTTAGTTAGTTAGTTAGTTAGTTAGTTAGTTAGTTAGTTAGTTAGTTAGTTAGTTAGTTAGTTAGTTAGTTAGTTAGTTAGTTAGTTAGTTAGTTAGTTAGTTAGTTAGTTAGTTAGTTAGTTAGTTAGTTAGTTAGTTAGTTAGTTAGTTAGTTAGTTAGTTAGTTAGTTAGTTAGTTAGTTAGTTAGTTAGTTAGTTAGTTAGTTAGTTAGTTAGTTAGTTAGTTAGTTAGTTAGTTAGTTAGTTAGTTAGTTAGTTAGTTAGTTAGTTAGTTAGTTAGTTAGTTAGTTAGTTAGTTAGTTAGTTAGTTAGTTAGTTAGTTAGTTAGTTAGTTAGTTAGTTAGTTAGTTAGTTAGTTAGTTAGTTAGTTAGTTAGTTAGTTAGTTAGTTAGTTAGTTAGTTAGTTAGTCGTCGGATCAGCATCACTGCAAACTGGACACATCCATAGTTGCTCCGATCTCTCCTTGAGTGTATCCGCCATTGATGTTCGTCCGTCGTGATCGACGATGACCAAAAACTCAACCATAATAATAATAACAATAAATAATAAAATAATAAAGTTAATAGTGCGTTTTTAAATGACTAGCAAGTCCAATGCGCGCACAAAATGTTCTTCTACAGAATTGACAACAATAGAAGGTATCTGTGTGAGGTTGAGATGTTTTTTCTTTTCTACGTGTCCGCTTCTGTCTTGCAGTTTCTTGTCTGAATTCTTCTGCCGCTAGTGCTCCCGTTCTAATGCTGTAACGCCATGCTGCTCTATCCTGAGCGAGGCTCTCCCAAGCGCCTACGTCAATGTTAAGATGTTTCAAGGATGACTTGAGCGTGTCTTTGAAACGCTTTTTCTGTCCACCAGCGTTTCGAAATCCTGTCTTGAGTTCTCCATAATATATTTGTTTTGGCAATCGCGAGTTCTCCATACGCACAAGATGGCCTGCCCAGCGTGCCTGCGCCTTCATAAGTATTGTGTGGATGCTTATTGAGGTTGATTTTTCCAAGACCTCGTAGTCTGGTACTTTGTCCCACCAATGGATGTTTAGTAATTTACGTAGGCAGGTAAGATGGAAATGATTTAACTTTCTTGCATGTCTAGCATACACTGTCCACGTTTCGCAGGCGTATAGTAAGGTTAGTATAACAGCAGCATGATATACTTGTAGTTTGGTGGTTGTTCTTATACCTCTTCTGTCCCATACATTGTTGCGTAATCTGCCAAATACAGCACTAGCTTTTGCCAGTCTATTGTTAATCCGCCATTACACTTCTGCTGACAGTACCGGTCCTATGCTGGTTGACCATCATTCTTCTGCGCCCTCAAAAATGTTCACCTCTGGCAACACCGCATTTCAATCCCTGATCTTTAATCCTGGCCATTGAAAAGGAATCATCATCCACACTAGTCTCATTCTAGCGTGTTATATCTCTTAAGGAGTTCAAAACTTTAGCGCGATCCATTGCCTCATCGCCCTGTGCCACAATCGCGCACGATGCCAGTTGATCCGCTCTTTCATTGCCTCGAACGCCCACATGTCCCGGCACGAAAATAAATGTAACCACTTTCAAGCTCGCCTCAATCCACTGTTCGCGAACGAGACCCACTTGTACCTTCTTAATCATACTCATAGAGTCACTCAAGATGCAGACCTGCGTTACCTTCTGTGTGCGTAGCCACTCAAATGCCTTGGTCACCGCCATAGTCTCCATGGTCATATTACTCGTAGTGACCGCAAAGGCACCACGTTCCTCCTTGATCGTTTTACCTGCGCACTGAGCTGTAAAAGCCCAAATACTGCGAACATGTCTAATTACAGATCCATCAGTGTATATAATCACATCCCCGTCTTTGGTATTCTCACTGATTAAAGCCTGCACTTCTTTCTCCACAGCTGTGGGACACCATTCTCTGCATTCCTTGCTAAGTGATATTACTACTCTTAAACAAATTTCGAAATCTGTGGGTAGACCTATCCATTCCGCACCTGCTGCCACATCCTGCAATCTGCACACTCTATGTATGGCATCATCAGCACGTTCCATCCACGACCTTCCTCTCTTGAGTCTGCTGCCTTTAACTTTCTGTATTTCGGAATGCAACGGGTGTTCCTTATCTGCATGTATTTGAAGGTACGGCAATACCGTGCAAGGCAATACTGTAATCTATGCTCAGCTGTTGGGCAGTCAAGTGGGTATCGCATAGCTCGTGTCGATGTGTTTCTTGTGCATCCAAGTATGATACGCACTGCTGCATTCTGGATTATATCCACTTTCGATCTGTTTGGCTAAGAGTCAGAATTGCCAGTGCATATTCCACCACAGGCACAACCAAACCCTGGTACAAAAGAAATAACAATCTCTGCTCCCACTGCGCAGCAGCCATAACCTTCATTGCATCTAAGCCTTTGCCTGCCCTTATGATAACGTGGTCAACATGTTCCCTGAAACTCAGGCTTCTGTCAAAAAACACACCCAGATATCTCATTGTGCTAGTTCTTTCTAAACTTTTCCCGGACAACGAAACTTGTGGCATGGGTGTCTTTACCATGTGATTGTTCAAGGAAAACCACGTCACGAATACCTTAGACGGATTAACCTCTCGATTCATATTATAACCATTCCCTACAGTTTACATGAAAGATACATATTGTTTTACCGGCACGACTAGTGTGTGCCTTTAGTGGGCGCCGCAACATACCAGACATATTAGAGTTCAAAAGGAAAGTATTCACGTGTGGCAGTCAGATGATTGGACTCGTTCCATCCTGCTTTTAATGATTAATCGGCTACGGGTTTTTCCGAAAGCTATTTCTGCCCTCAATTCCTAGATATAAGCTGGAGACTAAACACAAGAATTGAATATGCCACAATTCCATGGTGGCCACTCAAATACTTGTAATTCCATAATGGGAAAAAATACAGTATGACTTTTTTTCAATGTTTTTGTTAGTTAACTACATATGCATTTGGGTCATTTTCAAATTAAAAAATATTTTTATACTGTGTATTTAACATTGTTAAAAACTAAATATTTATTATTTTGTTATATTGTGCTTAAAAAGTAATATTTGGCTACAGTGTATCTCCTTTCACGGAAAATTGTAATGAAGTGTGGAATTGCATAAATTATGATCAATTTGTTCACTATAAAACTATTGTCAATATCGAATTTATGAGAAACGCAAAAAAAAGATGGTATTATTGTTTGAATTTTTGTGAAACTTAATTACCTCAAGAAATCGTGCACGTATCTTGATGAATTTATGCATGCAATCATACATTATTCATAACGTTACAATTTTATAATTTTAGCAATTGTATAAAGGCTACCAGTTTCTGAAACAAGAAAGTTTCATCTTAGTCGACGAAATGTTTATTTTACAATTTATAATATACTGGAATGTGTTACATGTTTTATTTTGTATACGTTTTTGCCGTATTTTTAATCCTTACTTCGTTCGTTTATATGAGCGTTACTATTGTATTTGACATTTAGATTTCCTTTAAATTGTATTACAGTGCAATTCCTTTATAGAGCATATCGTTATTACGCATTCCTTATATCGCATTCCTTTATAGCACATTCATTTATTTATAGCGCATCCATTAATATCGCATTTCTTATAATGGATTCCTTTATAGCTAATTTTTTTGTAGCGCATTCCTTTATAACGCATTCTTTTATAGATAAATTTCCTATTTAATAATACTTCTCAAAATCTCCAATTTATTAATTATTTATTGTATATAACGCATATTACTAACTAACTAAATATTTCATCAATATAGACAAAAGTGTTATATCCACTGTAAGCATCCAATCCTATGAAACGCCTATGCATTAAAAAAAATAAAAGATTTCTCATGATTCTATTAACAGAATTCCTGCTTAGGAAATTTGATCATAAATTGTGTCCATTTCAGAATGATCGTGCAAACATTTAAACTACGTTCAAAATGCGATTTAAAAAAAAAATTATTTCACACGAATAAATATTTCTAAGATTTTAGAGTGAATTAAATATTAGTGCTGCTTTGTGACAACGCAAACGAAAAATGAACGCTGTGACAGACAGTCACCTGTGTCGGAAATCCCCCCCCCCCCTCTTGAGTCCTACCGTAATTATAGACCAGAGCGTCTCAGACATTCCTTTGAGGAATAGAAAAGTGGTCCGGCAAACATTAAGACTACTGAAAAAGCGGACCATAGCAATTAACGGGAACTGCTATCAGACACTGTTCTCGACCCGCCTGACAAGAAATGATAATGGCACAGGTATTACAAAAGGGTCAAACCGTGATAATTGTAGAACACGGTCATCATACCCGGCTTTGAGAAGGCTTTGAAGTAGGGAGCGGGACAGTCAGTCTTTGGATTGGAGAGAGTAAGGAGCTCGGAACTCTGTCCGAGCTGGACGGAGAGAGTTTTTGGACAGTTAGCTTTGGATTCGAGGGAGCAAGGAGGTCTGCTCGAAAACTGGGGGTCCAGAGTGGACCAGTGGTGCTATAGGTTAGAATCCAAGCATATTGGACATAGGTCCTTCTACACCGAAGCGCTGAGTATATGCCTTGTGTGCATTTTTCATATAAGAATATTGGATAGTTCCTTCTGCACCGAAGCGCTGAGTATATGCTTTGTGTGCATTTTTCATATAAGAATATTGGATAGTTCATACTGCATGGAAACGTTGAGTTTATGCCTTACGTATCTTTTATATTGGATAAGTCCAATTGTATAAAATAAAGTTACCACATATGGAAACCAAGTCAAGATATTGTTTCATTATATGATATCCCTAGAGCTAAGAGAGAGAGAGCGGTAATTGATGTACTTCTTAACATATGGTGGATATAATACTGTTATATATAACCACCTCATCATCGCCATACTGTTACACTGGTGCCGTGACCAGGATCACCGAGTTCGACAATTCACAACGCGGATTACTGGCCACAATACGATCGACGGATAATACAGGATTTTCAGAATATTCGAAGTTGTGTATTAAGTTTTAGAGCATTGTGTTAGTATTATTGGAAAATTCGACGGACAAGAAGAGCCACACGAGTGAGTAGGATTACCTTTGACATTTTACAACACAATCAATTGTGTATTAAGTTAGAACATTGTGTTAGTATTATTAAAAAATTCGAAAGACAAGAAGATTCACACGACGGAGTAGGATTACTTGGATATTATTGCCCTACATAAAACATTGTGTTGCGAAAAAAAATTAAGACGGAACAATGTATGATGAAAATTGTGAAGAACTGTGTGACGAGCAATAGTTATTCCGTACAAGATATGTGACTTATGTGACCACATGAACAATTGCGTTTTAAGTTAAAATATCAACATTTATGTATTTTTTTTGTTTCTCCTCTCGTTCTTCTTATAATTGTGTTTAAGACATACGTGTATCTGTCGCAGAATCAAGTACGTTATTTAGAATAGTAACCGACTCCATGTTTATAGTCAGTTAAATACACACATGCGTTCACATGCTTGATAGAGATTGTATTAAGCATAGGAGCCTGATAAAATAATATAAATAATTGTTTAAAATGGAACAAAAGATAGAAGATGAGATTGAAAATAGGAAGATGATGATGTATAGAGAAATAAAAATGTCGCCCGTACGGGACATAAGTATGTGTATATTGTTAGGCATTACATATATATTCCAAAGGGCAAACGAGATGTTTTGGCTGCACGAATTGAAAGGCAGATTAGGAAAGAAGAAGGAGGAAAAGTTCGTGATAGGGGTCGAACCTGACGTACAAACGTCAAATCACAATAATGTCCACACAGAAGGCGCGGTAGAAAGAGTGCACCCGAACAGGGACGAACTAAAATTACTGATTCAAGCAGTAGCCTGTTACTTAGGACAAGCCGGGAGGACGTCTCGTTTAAATACGTTACCGCAAACGGAGAAACTAAGTGAAAGAAGATACGATAATAATGAGGATAGCGTTAGGAGAGGAGGTTGGATACAGGAAATAGACCAAACGTCTACCGAAGAAACTGTTAGAGGGCATGATATTCGGAGTAGAAATACTTACAAATACAAGACAAAGGTTAGGTATAGTGTCTGTTTCAGATGTCGTCAGAAGGGACATTATGCCAGAAATTGTTACCAGCCTCAAGACAGATTTCAAGAGAGACAGACAGGTTACACCAACGATAAACGTGTGTTCGTAGGAGGGTTAAACCCAAGCGTAACTAGAGACAGAATCAAAGAATATTTCGAATTCTTCGATCGCGTAACACACATATTTCTAGCACAAGACAAATACGGGTACCGGAGGAACTTTGCGTTCGTGGAGTTTAGTACAAGAGAAGGAAGGGATAGATGTTTGGGAAATGCTAGACTTATTCGCGTGCAGAAAGGAGTTAAAATAGACAAAGCAAGAGAGAAAACTCGGACTGCATTGCCTAATCCACTTCAAATCAAGAAATGTAGAGGCACGGACACAAACGAGTACAAGAGGGTACCGGTAACGGACAGAGCACAGAGAAATAGAACTAGAATACACACCATCGAAGCGAATAGGAGGATCAGTAGGGAAGCAGGAACTGACACAGAATATAGAGACGTGGGAACGGGGACGATCCCTAGAGACAATATAGATACCGGTATGATGACGGAGCCACATAGGCCTATAGAGACTAGTGAGGTTGCGGTGATGACAGAAGTCAACGAAAACGGAGAGGTGACAGAGAAAAAGTCAAAACAATTAAGACAGAGGTTAAAGGTCAGTGAAGAGAAAGTAGATAAACTTCAGGCAGAATTAGCCCAGCGCAATGCCAACCACGGAGAGATAGAGAAGAAAGATATAGAACTAGTCGACGTGAAACGACAAATGGTGTCGTTGCAGCAGGAGCTAACTCAGGGGTCAGAACAGAGAGACATAGAAGTGGAAAAACGCCTCACAGTGGAACAGGAGTTGTTAAAGTCAAGAGAAGAATTACGCGACACCAAAGTAGGGTACGACCAAATGATGAAGGATTATAGACGCATGCTCGAACAAGTAGATGCAAGGCGTACCGAAATAACAGAAATGAGAGACAAACTAACGGACAGGAATAAAGAAATCAAGCGTTTGAAGGAGGAGGCCCGTAGCAGAGTTAAGTCGGTTCAAGAGGAGAAAGCTCAAGAGAGAAAAAGTGGGAGCACTTGTCCACAAGATTCCAGCAGACCAACGCATGTCTCAGAGTCGAGTATAGCGAAAGCAGATCACGAGAAGACAAAGATGCAGAAACCGAAAGACATAATCTCAGGTCCGCCGACTCACAAGATGACGTTAGGAAAAGCGGGTGGAGAGTATGATCTCACAAGTGAAGTTGTAAGGACAAAATGTGGAGGAGAAACTTATACATACACTAGGACAAATAAACCACTGAATAGAAGAAAAGGCAACACTCGCCCACAGGAGTCTCGCAGTCCGAAACCAGGTGAAACAATCCTAGATATGATCAGGGCAGACCCAAGAACGATATGGATAAGTCCTGAGGAGCATAGGGAGGCTGTAAATAATTATCGACAGGGGCTGAGATGGGTTACTGCAGACGAATTGCAGGCCCATAAAAATTAGAGGACGGCTGGTATCACACAAAGATATTAGAAGGAGTTGCACAACGTGCGAGAAAAAAACTCCGGACGTCCCAACAGGAAAGCGAAATACTCGCCCAAGCCTTTTTGGGAAGTCCCAGTACAAGCAGATGATGCGAAATTATGTGTAGTGAAAATAGAAAACGCTAGAGTGGACGCTTTAGCGCTAGAACAGTGCCTACTGATTGCATTATTGTTCTTACAAATAGTGCCTACTTGATGTATTATTGTCCTTACATCATATATATTACTGTCCTTGCAAATAGTGCCTACGGAGATATTAGTGTTCCACTGATAGTAATTATTTGATTATATGGTTCGTTTGGTTGGTGTCGCATACTATCGTGATGAGAATTTGTTTTTCCTTTCTCCTTTCTTGCATATAATTGGTTTTATGTAGTTAAGATTGTATAAGATATTTCTTGGTTTAAAAATGTTGGTCCATAATTGAGATGAAAGAAGTCACCTATAAGATAATTTTTCATTGTTTAAAAATGTTGGTCCATAATGGATATGAATGAAGTCACCTTCTCTACCGTAAAATGAGGAGGAGACAGAAGCACAGGAGAAGGAAGATTTTACCAGATTAAAATCTTGAAGTGGGAAATGGAGGGGACGGACCCAGGTGTCACCAGGTGTCACAGATCAAAGGAAAGTCCCAGGATATAACCAGAAGTGATCAAGGGAATTGTCCGGATATGACCACACCAGGTCCAAACAATCACAGTGGAAATTGTCAACCACTGTCCGAAAAGTTAGGGGTTGAGAGGCATGGGTAAATGGAATCAGTTGTGGTAACCTTGAGTTACCAATGACATGTTGTCGTTAAAATATTTTGAACCTTGATTTACAGGTTAGATAGAATGAATAATATAACTATAAATTTGTATGAGTGTGTATGAAGCAGACGAGATAAGATGTATAAAAATGACGAAATATTGGTATGAATGGCGTGAGTAAGTAAGCAAAGAAAATACTACGTATATTTCTGTCATAAGGAGGGGAAGAGTGTGACAGACAGTCACCTGTGTCGGAAATCCCCCCCCCCTCTTGAGTCCTACCGTAATTATAGACCAGAGCGTCTCAGACATTCCTTTGAGGAATAGAAAAGTGGTCCGGCAAACATTAAGACTACTGAAAAAGCGGACCATAGCAATTAACGGGAACTGCTATCAGACACTGTTCTCGACCCGCCTGACAAGAAATGTTAATGGCACAGGTATTACAAAAGGGTCAAACCGTGATAATTGTAGAACACGGTCATCATACCCGGCTTTGAGAAGGCTTTGAAGTAGGGAGCGGGACAGTCAGTCTTTGGATTGGAGAGAGTAAGGAGCTCGGAACTCTGTCCGAGCTGGACGGAGAGAGTTTTTGGACAGTTAGCTTTGGATTCGAGGGAGCAAGGAGGTCTGCTCGAAAACTGGGGGTCCAGAGTGGACCAGTGGTGCTATAGGTTAGAATCCAAGCATATTGGATATAGGTCCTTCTACACCGAAGCGCTGAGTATATGCCTTGTGTGCATTTTTCATATAAGAATATTGGACATAGGTCCTTCTGCACCGAAGCGCTGAGTATATGCTTTGTGTGCCTTTTGTCATATAAGAATATTGGATAGTTCCTTCTGCACCGAAGCGCTGGCATTTTTCATATAAGAATATTGGATAGTTCATACTGCATGGAAACGTTGAGTTTATGCCTTACGTATCTTTTATATTGGATAAGTCCAATTGTATAAAATAAAGTTACCACATATGGAAACCAAGTCAAGATATTGTTTCATTATATGATATCCCTAGAGCTAAGAGAGAGAGAGCGGTAATTGATGTACTTCTTAACATATGGTGGATATAATACTGTTATATATAACCACCTCATCATCGCCATACTGTTACAACGCTACTTACGATCAGTGCATACTCCACAGTTCAAGTGAAGATCTGCAAGATTGCATAAACCTTGTCAGCGAAATCTGCCTCAATCACAGCATGAAGATCAATACAGAAAATAACAGTAGTAATGTCTGTAAAACGAAAACCAAATGCAATCAACATAAAGGTAAACGATCAATTACTGAAACAAGTGCAGGAATTTAAATATCTAGGGAGCACTTTTACAGCTGTCGGAAGAATGGACAGAGAGCTCGAGAAAAGAATTCAAAAAGTCAACTACGTAAATTATGAATTTACACCAGTATTGAAACACAAATATAACCCGATGAAAATTTAAAAAAAAAATCATAAATTCTATTGTTATAACAACATTGTGTTATAAATGTCAGACATGGACACTAACAAGAGAACAAGAGAGAAAACTTACTACGTGTGAAATGAGATGTCTAAGATAAGCAACAAACAGAAAAAGAAGAGATCATGTGAGTAAGGAGGAGATACCAAGAACTGTTGGCACAACATCTATGGTCAAATATATTTATAAACAAAAACTAAAATGGTTCGGCCTCTTAATGAGAATGAACCTTTATTGGCCAGCTGCAGGAGCTCATAACAAAAAAAATGAAAACAGTAATATACAGAGGAAGATCAAGAAGAAAGTGGATTAAAGGAGTTACAAACATTCTGAGTGACCACAACATTATTGCATATCAAGAGACCACAATGTGTCATAGCCCGATCACTGATCGTCATTCAATACCGCGACCATTAATCCTGGATGAATGGATAAATGAATGGATGATTGGATTTAGGTGGATGGATAGATGGGTTTATATGTAAGTATAATGTAAGTATAGGTATATGGGTATGAAGGTATACAAATATTTGCTTGTTTCCAGCATTTAAAAATACGTATGATTAATTCCAGGATGTATGTACAGATCTCATTGCCCCATGTGAATTTCTGTCAAAGTTTATTGTGTTATATATAAAAAATAGTACTCACGTGTAAAACAGGTAATGAAGTCCTACTGAATGATGACTAAAACACTACACACTATCACTAACGGATGTAAATATGATACATATAACAAAACAAAACACAGAATATAATCTACAGATGACAGTACACAGGACAAAGTCGACGTTTCGGACCAATAGGCCTTTTTCAAGAGACGGACATAACATACAAACATAAAAAAACCACAAGTAAAAATGAATGCTATCCGAGTGAAATGTGGTACTAAGATAGATACCGGAAGCATACGAACAGGAAGTACACAAAGACGATAATACAGGTGGAACGAGAGGAACAAAACGATGACGTAACAAAGACCAATACGGCCGAGAACTAAGCGAAAGAGTGGTCGGAATTGAGTCCAAATGGCTTGATGGTACCCAACTCGAAAATGAGACGATTTTCGAGGGCGTACCTAGATCTATCATCGGTGGTGCAGGATCTGATGGCAGTGACCTGAATGTCAAGGACACCACGGTGGCCATCGCCGTTGAAGTGATTGGCCATCTATATACCACCTTCTATGTGTTATATATAGAATAATTGTTCATGCGCTATGGTAATAATGTATTCTTATAATTTTAGAACTTCTGAGGCAGTTATCAGTGACAGGTGTTCATACCAGCAGGCGAATTCTATACTGTCATCTGAATACCTTGGTTTGTACAAGAGTTTGTGTTCTACCATTTACTTAGAGGACATATTTCTTGTTTGTGCGTCAGTGTTTACGAGTGTTATACTTTGTAATTCAATTTGTATTTTCCTGTGCATGCAGCCTTGTTATGTGTATGTTTTTTCTGTGTATGTTTGTTCTGTTATGTTTGTTCTGTGTATGCTTGCTCTGTGTATGAGTTTCCTTTTGGAATATGTTTTACTGTATTGAAAAAAATGTGAAGGATGGGGCGCAACAAAGGACAGTAAGGGGAAAAAACAAAATATGTAAGGAGTGTTGACAATAACTGAATGCATAACACAATAACATCAATAAAAATAGTCGATGATTCGACTAAAAAAACTTCCTCTGGATAAAAACAAACACAAAAATTAATATTACAAATGAAGAAACAGTGTGATAGGAAGAGAGGAGCAACAGCAGATAATAACGAAGAGGTTATGAGAGAAGATGAGAGAGAGAAAAAATAAGACGCAAGATAAGCACAACAAGCTCAGAAGAAAGAGTAAAAGGTAAAGCAAAAAGAGCGAGTATAATAAATGAAAAATCTACTGCTCTGAAATATGTTGTCTAGTGTAGTTGAACTGTAAGGTAGGACTAAATGTGTTATTCAGTGGTTGAACTGTAAGGTAGGACTAAATGTGTTATTCAGTGTAATTTAACTGTGAGGTAGGACTAAATATATAATCTAGTGTAGATGACCTGTAAGGTAGGACTGAATGTGTTATCCAGTGGTTGAACTTTAAGGTAGGACTAAATGACGCAAGAAATGGTCAAAAATGTGTTTTGCGTCAAATAACTTGGTGTGTACTTTACTATTTTTGTGTATTTTACTAAATGTGTGTATTTCACTGTTTGTGTGTGCTTTACTGTTTGTGTGTATGTCACTAAATAACGATGTGTATTTTACTATTTTTGCGTATTTCACTGTGTGTGTGTATTTTAATGCGAGTGAGTATTTTACTTTTTATGTGTATGTTACTGTTTATGTGTATTTTACTGTTTGTTTGTATTTTACTGGTTGTTTGTATTTTACTGTTTGTGTGTGATTTACAGTTGGATGGGGAGAGGTGGAGGGTGTACAAGATCACAGTTTGACAGTTGTTGACTAGGAGAAGTGGGTGGTGACAAAAGTTTCTGTTAATACAAAAAATATTGACATACCAATTATATGTGTGACTTGGAAGGCAACCCACTAATCATGTATTTTTGGACAACCCTCTAGTTGTGTATTTATGGACAACCCCCGTATCATGTATTTATGAACAACCCCCTAGTCGTGTATTTTTTAGCCCACGGAAGCTCAGTAGCTAGTGCCCTGACGTCCTAATCCAGTCATCCTATTTTCAATTTCCAGCACAACTGGAAATATTTTTTTTTAAATCAACAACGGCTACTGGGGTTGAGGGGAGTCTTTCATCAGTTACACAGTCTTGTTAACGTATCCAGTATCGCCTTGAAAAGTAAAGCTAGTTGACTTTCTAGTCACTTTCTGTCCACACAAAATATATGCAAAGTGACTGAGATATAAGTGAGATATGAAAATCACTGAGAAAAACAAATAACGTCATTTTTGAAGACTGAAGCCAGTGAGTTCACGGGATTCTATAACTGACGAAAGACTCGACTGGGTCGACATGGCATGAGGTTTCATATTGATAGCCTATTTCATACAGCATATATTAGCTGACTACATGGTCTATGCTGAATCATCTCTCAAATGTCAGGAACACGCTGTGAAACAGAATATCTTGCATCAGTCAGATCAGTAAATAGAACAATATAGTGATGAGTCATTTCGTGTTGGTAGCTGGTGGGCTTGTGGGCTGAGGGGCGTACAGTCAGTTTAACTCGTTACAATTACATTGTTAGTCATTAGCAAAACTTAATGAAGAAAAAAAAATGTCATAGGATAAATATAAAAATATGCAAGGGATGGGGGATAGGGGGGAGGGAGAATGAAACTTACCACTTGCCAAAGATGGATGTGTTGGGTAAATAAAACTACATCCTGCTGGAAATCTAGTAGGACGGACCATTGTCCTGCTACTGGAGAGATCCAGCGGGAGTTTGAGAATGAACACTGAAGACTAAGAAGACGAACCTACCAACAGGAATACACAAAAATTAACAATGTAAATAAGAGAAATACGAAAGAAGATTCCCCCCCCCCCCCAAAAAAAAAATATATGCACAAATGGTAGATAATGTGTGCACAAAGGAAGAACAGAAGTAAGAAAAACAGACAAGAAGAACAGACAGGAAGAACAAATTCAAAGCATAGACAAGATTTTCACACAGGAATAAAACGCAAGAAGATCAGACAGGAACAACAAACACAAAGAACAGACAAAAGTACTCAAAGGAAGAACAGAAAGAATGCAGTTATACAAACACAGACAAAACACTCTAGTTCTCAGGGAAATTGAAAGTAGTAGTTACTACAGCTTCTTCTTCTGCGTACGTTCACTGCTACACGTTAGCAGAATCTACTCCGGAGAACAGATGCATTATGTCATAGTTTACAGTCTAGCTGCGATATCAGCGCCTTTCTGCCTGACCTATCCGACGTCAGCATAGCTTCTCTGTCACTATAGCAAAATATTAGATGGGATAGCCAACAGCACCCCATAACCTTCTTAGTCGCCGCTAACTACATGCTTGGAAGGTAAACAGTGTTGCTATTCTATCCCCTCTCGAGCAGAGGCAAGGCACATGCAACTTCTACATCAATTCTGAAACTTCCTATTAGTTCCACTATAAAAAAAGGGCTCAAAAGGATTGACTTCATTAAACTCGGAGTAACCCCATATATATTCCATCACTCTCAACGAAGTGGCTCTCGGCTAGCCAAGAGTACCACTCAAAGCACGTAACTCCGTAGCTTCAAGCGATAATCCTCTGGGATTTTTATGTTTTAAAAAAAAACACTTTATAAACAAAGCATCGTGAACAGTATTCGATCCTGCGATCTTTTTAGCACAAAAAAGAACGGCTGAACCATTACGCCAGGACCATTCATTAAATTTACAATCAGTCTGTCAAAACTATAACGCAGTGATGTCATGGCTGGGGTTTTTTAACGAAAGATCTAAGGATTTTTCTTGTGTGACATATTAGGGTTTGTTTTTTTTTGCTTTTTAGTTGTTTTTTTTTCAGGATCTAGGGTTTTTTGTGGAGAGATTGTGTTCAAGTCTTAAAAGTCAGCGGTAACGGTAATCTAACAGTATTTTTTGTTTTTTGGAATTGTTCTTCTTCTGTTGTCGTTCTCAATCGGCTGTAGATAAGTCTAAAGAACGACATGTATTGTGTGGTGGTTTACAGCTTAATTGTGATGTCTACACCTTTCGGATTGATACATCCGACTTCTGCATGGCTTCTTGTTCACATTGAACCTATATGGCAGTCATATTCCACACCAAAGTCTCATTAGTCGTCTCTTACGACATCTGTGGAAGGTAAATAGTGTTACTGTTCTTTACTCCCCTCTCGGCCCTGACAACACTCGTGCGCCGATTTGAACAATCTCTGACTAGTTTAACTAGAAAATAAGAACCTCTACTGGATAGTTGTGATGTCATTGATATATACGACTTTTCTCCTTGCTTTTCGTTGGCTTGAAACATAAAGTATAAACAAAGCAACAAATAATCAATCATCAGCCAAGATGAGTTATGCTATGTGAGATCGGTACGCAGGACAATTGTAGAGAATGATGTGATAGATACTGTACGTGAAACACAATCCATGTTTTGGTAACAATAGACTCTTTCTGTGACGCCTGTTCTTCGACATATATATATTCAAATAGAGTTGCAATGCATGCGTCCACGTTTGATCAAAATTTAACAGGATTAATTGACTGGTCTCCTCCAGTATATATCTGTGAACGGGAAGTAAACAAGACTTCACTCGTGACGTTTTTGATATTGTCGTGATTTTTCGTTGGTCACGATTTGTATATTTGAAGTAACCCCAAAAAAAAATTCACCTAGGAAATTAACGTAAATCATTTTTTTTTTAAATCAGCATTTCAGGTCATGTTTACTTTCTGTACAGATGCTTTTAACTGTCGGCGTCCACGGCTGCTCTTTCCTGATGTCATGGCAGGTTTGAGTTATATGATCAATTTTCATTTACGAGACGGCATTTGATAATGATTGTGACTATGGTAAAAATTAAGTTATTTCATTATTTTTTGTACTGTCCTGTCGACGCCCGTGGTGGAGATATTAATGAGACTGTCTCACATTCCCGTAGTGGAGATGTTAGTGAGACAGTCTCACATTCCCGTAGTGGAGATGTTAGTGAGACAGTCTCACAATTCCATAGTAGATATATTAATGAGACAGTATCACAATTCCATGTTGGGTGTACTTCGAAACCAATATCACAGTTTCACGTTTGGTGTACTCGAAAACAATCCCCGCCGAAGACGGATGTGTCGGGCCATCGGCGCAAATAAAACTGCGACACAACGCATTTCCATTCTCTGGACTATATCCTGCTGGAAATATAGTAGGGCCATTGTCCTACTACAAGGGAGATCCAGCAGAAGTTTGGGAATGAACGCTGAAGAAGAAGAAAACCAGTCACACAGTTCCAGCTTATGCGAACTGTGTCGTCGTTCAAGCGCAGCGAAAATCATTCTTTCATGTTGCCATGCTACAGAACATATAATTTGGGCCTGACATTTCATAAATATTGGCAAGTAATGTTCTATGGAAAGTAATGTTCTATGACAAGTAATGTTCTATATAACATTTTCTTTAAATAATTATTATTTGTTAATTTCTTAGAAAAGATTTTTGTTTATGAAAAATGTAAAAATATTGGTCAAGCTGAAGAGTGACGCAGTAGCCTTGTTGATAATTAGCGTACTTCCTGGCGGCGTGTTATATCGTGCCAGGCTCGAAACCACGCCCGGGCATGTAAAATCCGGGTCCTGATATCTCGCGTGGCACGAACATTTCTCAAGTCGACTCATCTGTATATTAGTACCTGACACGTGGATGGATGAAGGATGAAACACAACACGGAAGGAACTGGCCACCTCCGCCTAATAGTTTCTGCGGCTTAGTACATAAAGAAATAACTTCATTCCCCACAGCAGGCTGTTGCCATGGGGACTGTCTTAGTAAGTGGGACCTAATTTACTAAATGGGACCTAACTTACTAAGTGGGACCTAGCTTAATAAGTAGGACATATTTTACTAAGTGGGACCTACTTTACTAAGTAGGACCTATCTTACTATGTGGGACCTACCTTAAAGTGGGACCTACCTTAAAGTGGGACCTAACTTACTAAGTGGGACCTAATTTACTAAATGGGACCTAACTTACTAAGTGGGACCTAACTTACTAAGTGGGACCTAATTTACTAAGTGGGACCTAACTTACTAAGTGGGACCTAATTTACTAAGTGGGACATAACTTACTAAGTGGGACCTAACTTACTAAGTGGGACCTAACTTACTAAGTGGGACCTAACTTACTAAGTGGAACCTACCTTACTAAGTGGGACCTAACTTACTAAGTGGGACCTAACTTACTAAGTGGGACCTAACTTACTAAGTGGGACCTAACTTACTAAGTGGAACCTACCTTACTAAGTGGGACCTAACTTACTAAGTGGGACCTAACTTACTAAGTGGGACCTAACTTACTAAGTGGGACCTAACTTACTAAGTGGAACCTACCTTACTAAGTGGGACCTAACTTACTAAGTGGGACCTAACTTACTAAGTGGGACCTAACTTACTAAGTGGAACCTACCTTACTAAGTGGGACCTAGCTTACTAAGTGGGACCTAGCTTACTAAGTGGGACCTACCTTACTAAGTGGGACCTAACTTACTAAGTGGGACCTAACTTACTAAGTGGGACCTACCTTACTAAGTGGGACCTAACTTACTAAGTGGGACCTAACTTACTAAGTGGAACCTACCTTACTAAGTGGGACCTAACTTACTAAGTGGGACCTAACTTACTAAGTGGGACATAACTTACTAAGTGGGACCTAACTTACTAAGTGGGACCTAACTTACTAAGTGGGACCTACCTTACTAAGTGGGACCTAACTTACTAAGTGGAACCTACCTTACTAAGTGGGACCTAACTTACTAAGTGGGACCTACCTTACTAAGTGGGACCTAACTTACTAAGTGGGACCTAACTTACTAAGTGGAACCTACCTTACTAAGTGGGACCTAACTTACTAAGTGGGACCTAACTTACTAAGTGGGACATAACTTACTAAGTGGGACCTAACTTACTAAGTGGGACCTAACTTACTAAGTGGGACCTACCTTACTAAGTGGGACCTAACTTACTAAGTGGAACCTACCTTACTAAGTGGGACCTAACTTACTAAGTGGGACTTAGCTTACTAAGCGACATATTATTTCCACACGCTGTCTTCATAGTACACAGTAAATGTTACCGTACTGTGCGAGTATGCCTGCACTAGCGATGAACATGTTCATACACACTTTAATATCATTGGTCCACTTTCTTATCGTTTTTTCTCTTCTTCTTCTTTCCTTCCCGCTACTCTGCCTTCAAGAATCTGCAATTAAGAGACATTTCGATGTCAACATTCCTCTCTAAGTATCCTTAAACTGTAGCTTCCTTCGTATGATTGTATTTAGAAACCATCTGTGCCTTTAATGTTTCAGTAGTGTTAAAACTTCTATGTTCATATGTTTCTCTGTCCATGATATTCGAATCTTTCTGTAAAACTTCATTTTGAATTGAATGTATCCTTTTTTATATTGTCTTCTTTAAAATACATAAATCGCAGTCGTATATTCCCCCCCCCCCTAGAAAAAAAGTTTTGACAATTTAATCAAATATTTATCACATCATTTTTATCTGTAAAACAAATATTTGAGAACTGTTGTAGCAACATGCGTGGTCAAATATATTGAGAAACAGAGACTGAAGTAGCTCGGACACTTAATGAGAACCAACCCTTATTGGTCAACGGCAAGAGAATGGAAACAACATGAGAATGGATACAACATGAGAATGGATACAACATGAGAATGGATACAACATGAGAATGGATACAACATGAGAATGGAAACAACATGAGAATGGAAACAACATGAGAATGGAAATAGCAAGAGATAGAGGAAGTCCAAGAAAAATGTGGATTGAAGGAGTTACCAAAGTTTTGAGACGTCACCATATTACTGCACATCAAACGACCACAATGACATAGCCCGAAAAGCTTTTGTGATTCATTTTCTTCTTCTACCGCATTAAATCTCGAACTCCCGCTTAATCTCTCTCTCTCTCTCTCTCTCTCTCTCTTGCAGCAGGTCAATGTACCTACTAGATTTCCAGCAGAATGTAGTCCAGAGACTCTAAATCCGTTGTTTCTCAGTCTTATTTGCGCAAATTTCCCGACACATCCGTCTTCGGCGACGATCTTCATTCACACCTGCGACGTCTTACGGCAAAAGCAGAGGAAAAATAGATAGGCCATCATTATCATCATCATGTGCTTAGGCGTATGCGATCGTAGTTTCCCACAATAATATAGTTGCAGTAATGTGTTTCAACTCTACTGCTCACTTTCTGATATGCCACGATGTTAAACTTATGCAGTTTCTTATTTTTTAGTATCCTGTCTCTTTTTCCCATAATTGTGTTTATTTTGTGACATTGCACTTTAAATCAGGTCGTCTCATATTACGTGGCTGATAAATATGCGCTGTTTCTTTCTGATGTTGATAAGTAACTTCCTTTTGGTGTCAATCTCTCTCAGTACATCATCGTTGGTTTCTCTAGCTGTTCATGGACATCTCGGTATTATTCTGAAGAGAAACCTCTCTGTGGTCTCAAGTTCCCCACTAATTTGTTTAATTAATGCTCAGAAATCACTTGCATATGACAGATGTGATTTCAAGTAGCATTGAATAAAACTTTGAAGAATATATCTTCAATAAAATGTGTTTAGTTTAGTTATTTTAAAATATTGTTTAGTTTAGTTATTTTAAAATAGTGTTTAGTTTAGTTATTTTACAATGTGTTGAGTTTAGTTATTTTCAAATGTGTTTAGTTTAGTTTTTTTAAATGTTTAGTTTAGTTATTTTAAAATGTGTTTAGTTTAGTTATTTTAAAATGTGTTTAGTTTAGTTATTTTAAAATATTGTTTAGTTTAGTTATTTTAAAATGTGTTTAGTTTAGTTATTTTAAAATGTGTTTAGTTTAGTTATTTTAAAATATTGTTTAGTTTAGTTATTTTACAATGTGTTTAGTTTAGTTATTTTCAAATGTGTTTAGTTTAGTTATTTTAAAATGTGTTTAGTTTAGTTCTTTTAAAATGTGTTTAGTTATTTTATAATGTGTTTAGTTTAGTTATTTTAAAATGTGTTTAGTTTAGCTATTTTAAAATGTGTTTAGTTTAGTTATTTTAAAATTTGTTTAGTTTAGTTATTTTAAAATATTGTTTAGTTTAGTTATTTTACAATGTGTTTAGTTTAGTTATTTTCAAATGTGTTTAGCTTAGTTATTTTAAAATGTGTTTAGCTTAGTTATTTTAAAATGTTAGTTTAGTTATTTTAAAATATTGTTGCGTTTGTTATTTTACAATGTGTTTAGTTTAGTTATTTTCAAATGTGTTTAGTTTAGTTATTTTCAAATGTGTTTAGTTTAGTTATTTTAAAATGTGTTTAGTTTAGTTTTTTAAAATTTACTACTGCTTCTCCCGAGTTCATTCTATATCTCCGGTGCTTAGCAGGATGCAGTCCAGAGTATCTGCGATATCTATGCTGATATGTATTTCGGCCTGATACATCCGATTTCAGCATGGCTGTTGCGTAACTTTGAACCAATGTAACATGAGTCAGCGAAGCCAATCCACCCCCCTCCCAATCACTTAGTTACCTCTTATACGATGTCTGCCAGGTAATAGTTTCCACTATATTTGCTTCCCCTTTTGGGCACCAGAAAACCAAGGGGGAAATGTCATTGGTTCACTTGGCAATATTTTACATGCCAAGGTTATCAAGTAAGGATTTAGCATGATATGTTCCATCTCGCTAGTGGGAAGAGAAGACATGCATTTGTTCTAGCGCTGCCAACTCAGATTTAAAGTTCTATATCCAGAAAAGACATTAGGGGGTTATCTATAAATTACTTCAACAATTAGGGGGGGGGAGAAGGGTATGAACAAACTTGACATTTATTGACAAGTTGGGGGGGGGGTAACTAAGGTTGACGTCAAGAAAACAGATTTTATACACCACTTGAATTGTTTGAATCTTAAAATATAAATCTATAAACCTGATAAAATTGCATTTATTTTGTTGCATTTATTCTTCTAATAAACTGTTCAGGTGGGTTCTTTGACATAATTAAGCAAGGGAAAGGGGTTCCTTAATTCTTGACAAGTGGTGGGGGTCAAACATTGCTAAATAATCGTTGACGTAGTGTATGCACAGCCTCTTAGAAGCAAATAGAACAATTATTGAAATATCTATTTAAGATCTATTCAGATCTACTTGTAACAATTATATAGCGATTTCTGACATTCAGATATATCAACCAATCTAGGTTATTGTTCTTATAGTGGTCTATAGTTAACAACCCCCTCCCTCCCCAGGGTCGATTTCGACTTACAGGGGGTCTATGTCAGCGGAAATAAATATTGAGGAGTGCATGAGATGTACAATGTTTAATAAAGATATAAACACAAATTTACATGCTTTTTTTTTACAAGTGTCTACACACAAAAAACCTGATTAGTGGGAACACTGTGTCAGCTATCATAAACATATGTCAGGTTAATATGTTTAGCAAAATTCAATATTAGACAGGAAGAGGGTCTATAGAAAACAGAAACATCAGCAAGGTGTCTACGGGCCAAAAATGTTTGGGATTCACTGATCTAGATCCAAATGTAAAACAAACAAAGTATCAACAATTTTGTTCCGGACATAATCGGTTCCAACTTGCTTGAAAAATAAAAACAAAATGACATGACAAAACTTTCCTGACAGGATCCCGTGGGAATGGTTGGGACCTTAAAACACAAGTTTTGGAATATTACGGATTCTGCGTTTTTCTATTTAAAAAAACGTTTTCCGGTCGTGAAAACAAAATTCAAATACCGTCTGCTATGTTCTGATTTTTTCAAGTTTCTGGATACTTCCTAATTACGTTACTTCTCTGAAAGTACTTCGTTCTCCACGACTAACGGGAACTCCCCGAGCCGGTTCTAACGACTTAATTTATCCTCTTGCTTCCTACTAGAATTTTTTCGTTCCCCGAATATAGCTACGTAATTTAAGGCAACCCAAAAAGTCCTTTACATCTCACGTTGTATTTATAATTTTCTATAAATAGATGCACAATCTACGTGTACAAATATGACCTACATGGTAACTGACGCAACAAATAAACACCCCCACTATCTTGTTTCTTCGTCATAGGTTCATAATATGGCTACATTCTTTTTATTGACTGCGCCAACTCTGCATTACATTATTTAAGACATGTTGTGATTGAGAAAACAAGCCTTCAAAATGACTCATTTGACTACTCCCTTCATTTTCATTGGCCGTAGAACAAAGTAATATAATATTGACCAATAAACATCACAGGAATAGTTAAATTTGTCATTAAGAATGCTTGTTTTCCGCTTAGCCAGTAGGCCTTAAGTCCCTTACTGTCACGGGTATAATATTGCATAATACTAAGAAAAAGTATATTTATAACTGTGACGTCACCTCTATACATGTGGTTATAAATACATATTTACGATGCGTCATCGCATGTTATACGTCTTCATTGGCTATATATGTATAATAAAATATAATATGTATAGTCATTATTGCGTCATTTGGAGAAACCTTAGAATATTCCTGGAGTTTACAACTGTAATATATAAGGCTCTATAATATGTATATATATATATCGTAGTAGTTAGCGGTATAACTGATTTCAAATAACCAAGTAACAAATCAGGTAAGTGAAGACTAGGGTTCCTATCAACGATGTACAGCTGAGCTTTTTCACTAGATCCGGGGGTTTTTGCCGTCGGGTAGTTGGGGAGGGGTGATACTGGGTTATATTGACCTTCTTCAGCGTTCATTCTCAAACTCCCTCTGGATCTCTCTTTTAACAGGATTATTATCCTACTAGATTTCCAGCAGGATGAAATCCAGAGAATGAAAATGCGTTGTGTCGCCGTTTTATTTGCACCAATGTACCGACACGTCCATCTTCGGTGAAGGTTATATTAACAAATGTTTCCATAATCTGTGGTTTTCATAATCTATGGAATACTATACATAAATCTAAAACACGTGAAAACAAGTGTGAACTATCCCTACCGTTAAATCTAAAACACGTGAAAACAAGTGTGAACTATCCCAACCGTTAAATCTAAAACACGTGAAAACAAGTGTGAACTATCCCTACCGTTAACGAAAAAGGTCACTAAAAGTAACCTTTTAGTGAAAACATGGAAACGAGGAAAATACGCGAATGACAATTTTTTTTCCTTCTTGGTTTAAGTATATTCGTTCCGTTTGATATAAACATGGCCTTATTTATATTGAAAATTATATATTTATATATATATAACCTGTGGGGGGTTTTTTCAGGACGATCTAGAGCTATTTCTGAACATTCAGTGATAACCCTGGTTTCCACTCATCATCTCCGTTTACCTAGAACCGTCTGAGTGTTCATACTGTGATTCAGCTAATGTTCTCAAACGTGTTAACATGTCCACGGCTTTTAAAAAATCAATTTTTATAAAGAAAAATGTATATTTTTAATAAGAAAACGCACTCATAAAATATTTTCTGTCCACAAAGTGTGCTACATGTGCAGTTTCGACTGAGGTAGAAAGACAACATTGCTCATTAAAAACCGGGACTCGTGAATAGATGACGTACACACAAAACACATATAAGCCTTTTATGTCATGTTTTGGATTATTCTTGTGCATTTAGACAAGAATCGGCCGGCGTTATCAAGTAACACCAAGTATATAAATAGTGACCAATGAAACACGACAATACTCGACAACGAGAACCAAATGCTTATTTTAGTTCTGTTGGTAGATTTGTACTGGCGATTGATCAAGCTAGGAACATGTCTTAGGGAATTCCCACAAAACTATATAAAAGAAAAGTCATAATGTTGATAATCCTGTTTGCTGCATTATGATTGTTCCTTAATGATAAATGCTTGATGTTTCTATATTTTGTATTTAGCTTTATTTATAACTAGCCCGTACACCAAAGATCCTATACCGGTACCAGGAAGTCCCATACTTTGCTGTAGCCGCTGCTCATGCGAATGTGAGTTTGGAAGTGTATTTGTTTCTAAGATTAATGAAAACTGTGGATATATGTAAAACTGTAAAATTATACATTTGTAAAAATTTCAATTTTTGGTTATTTGTCTGATCGGTATTGGTACATTGACACACATAGACACACCGAGTCCCTTAACAATAAAGTATTGTGGTCTCATCGGGAATTCCCCTTCTAAAGCGCGCGGTATTTACATTTCCCGTAATTTTAGTTGGTCATGTCGAAACATTGTGTCTAGTCAATGAAAATCTTAGGGAAAAAAGTCAATCTCGTACTTCAGAGGGATGCTTTCCGGTGAGCCCTGGTTTGTTGAAGAGAGATTCGGTATAAATACACATGTGAAAGAACTACCTGGAACATCAAAGATCCCCTACCTGTACATCAGGAAGTCCGGCTCTTTGATGTAGTCTATAGTCTGTTCTTTTCCTTGTCGTCTAATAGTTTGTGTGATTCGCGAACAATGCCAGATAACTGCAGAATCAAAGCAAAGAAGAATCGTGACCTTCTAAATGATATAAGACCTGTTCGCAGAATTAGTTACGGTTCATTCCTTACGTTTTTCATTATTTTCATGTTTCCTGCTGGTCACTATTTATAGCTTAGAGCCGCCTTGGCTATATTTGGCATGCGATTTCAAGTATATAAATAGTGCCCAACGAAACGCACGAGAATAAAAAAAATAACGAATAATGGCCTAATTAATTCTGTGCAAAGGGCTTCTAACACGGACTGTCATCACAGAATCCGCTTTTCTGCGTGTTGTTTTTCAATTATTCCCGTGCATTTAATATTGATAGTCGTTGGCTGCTGACACCCAAAGACACACATTATATAAATAGTGACCAACGAAAACCACAGCAATAACCCAAAACACCCGGTAAAAAGACTGATCTTGCTTTGTTTTAATGCTGCTGGTCGGTCTTATTCATCGATTGACGCGAGAAGTGATCACAATGTTCTATAATTAGCCAGCCAACGAAAAGCCAAGATGGTCGATTCAGTGTGTTCACATAATTTTTAAAAAAATGTTGTTTGTATGTCTGGAGCATTTGAAAAGTGATTTGTTGCAAGCCCATTTTAACGCAGCATTTTTGTTCAAACATATACAGAGCTGGTAAGCTTTTTCAAACATGTACCGTATTTGTTTGTTTTTTCAAACATATAAAGTGTTGGTTATGTTTTTCAAACATATATAAGTTCGGTTACGTTTTTCAAACATGTACCGTATTTGTTATGGTTTTCAAACATATAAAATGTCGGTTATGTTTTTTCCAAAACATACATTGTTGGTTATGTTTTTCCAATACGTACCCACGGCGACATTGTGACACTAGTTCCAACAATTCGTCAATGTCCACGCTGTGCGGATGCGAGACCGCGCACCTTGTTTGAAGAACGTTCCGCACACAAAATTAAATACTCCGCACACAAAATCCGCACGGAATATACTACATAAAGAGGTATATGAGCATGCTGTTTTGTATCAGCTTGACCAGTAGTCCTATCTCTGTATGCATGACACAGCTTTTGACTATTATTATGATAATATTATAATTCAAATGTCCACACTTGTTGTTATAATCTTAAATCGTTCTATATTGTTTTCACAGATTACTAAACTTGGATTTCAGATTCATTTTCAAGAAAAGAGATCATAAATAGAAGCAACTCTGGTTTTTCGAATCTCCACTAACAGAAGAATACACTGAATCTATTTTCAGTGTTCAAGGAACGCAACCTTTGACTTCAATATTCACATGACTAACACACTACGATTTGAAATTCTACGACTTCAATCTTTCAGGGACTCCACACTTTCTTCAAATTCAACAATTTCACCAATCCAATTAGCGCAAGATGGCTTCTACTTTGTGAGAGAAAGTGGACGTGTACACTGCTTTAGTTGTGGATGTGAATATGTGTATAGGTTCCCGTCCATACCACTAGAGATTGTACACGCTTCAGATTGTCGACGTTTCGAAATAAATCAACCTATTCGTAATGTATCACACGCGTTATCACAAGAACAGTTAACACAAAGTGGTAGTCAGATTAGTCATTTAGAATCACATCAATTAAATGGGCATCACAATAGGCCCCCTACTCAAAACAACGATCACAGATCAAGTGATTATGACACAACTGCTGACTCATCTGTCAAAACTGGTACTGTACACCTACAACCAGGCAATCATCATAATTTCACTAATGCTCCCAGTACTGATGTCAACCAAACTGCGATACACAGAACACTTCTCCCAATGTCAAATATTCCAAGAAATGGATCGTCACGGTACAATTATTATAAGTCAAAATCTCCAACACTCAACCTCAGCATGTGCTCATATCCCCAATTCGCCAACAGACAGGCTAGACTGGAGACATTTAGAACTTGGAGAACTAGCCAGTCACATCAGCCTCGAGAATTTGCAGACAATGGATTTTTTTACTCAGGTAAAAATGAAACAATTCATATACTTGTGATGGTTTGCAATAGGCAGATATGTTGGTAATACTCTCGTAGTTATGTTGGTAATACACATGTAGTTCTGTTGGTAATACATACGTATTTTTGTTTATAATACACACATATTTCTGTTGGTAATACATAAGTATTTCTGCTGGTAATACACACGTAATTATGTTGGTAATACACGCATTTTTCTGTTGGTAATATACACGTAGTTCTATTGGTAATACACACATATTTATGTTGGTAATGCACACATATTTATGTTGGTAATACACACGTAATACTGCTGGTAATACACATGCAGCTCATCTGGCAAGGCAAAGAACGGTACACCTCCACATAGTGAAGCTTTTTTTCCCTTTACTTGAGAAAGCCAATACATTTTCAATTATTTTTACCATAAGAGTAAAACAGTTACAGTGGAATCCCTCTATAACACATCTTTTTATAACAAATTTTACTTTTTCACACTTTTCAAACTCCCGACTTATATTTATTCTGTGTTGTTCATAATGCATGTAGTGTATTTTTGGTATTACATAAATATTTCTTCGATTCGGACATAGCTGTTATAGTGAACCTTTCACATATATGGATTTTCACATATATGGATTTTCACATATATGGATTTTCACATATATGGATTTTCACATATATGGATTTAAAGTGGTTTCTCTTTTAAAGTGGTTTGCAATGCTAAATTGCATGCTTTGTTTCGTTAAAATGGAGGTGGGGTGGGAGGAGCTACTGAAACATACTCCCTTTCTTGTATGCACAGACAGGACATCTATAATTCAGTGATCGTGATTTTTTTGCATATCTCGTAGTAAACAATCTCTATGACACTTCTACGAATTGCTTCATGTACTAGTACTTTCACTGATTTCCCAACCAGATACCATTAACTTATCTTTATTTATTTATTTGATTTTGCTTTATTTTAATTTGATTACACCAGTATTTCTTACAATATAACACAATGCAGTATATCATTATAACAATCTGCAGTTATTTTAAACGCAAATAAATCTTGTCAATATTAATATTTGAATAATAACTCATAATCGTGTTGGGGATGCGTTTCTTTCTATCGTAGTTTGTAAGCATGTTCTTCGCCGCTTACAACTGGACAGTAATTTAATTTATGGGTTTGCGGTTTCTTCAAAACGGGAGAGCGGACGGACTCGTTATACAAGCGTTTTAAACAATTTTTAAAGTCTGTTGGTAGGGGCAAGTCGCTCTTACATTGAAAGACTTACAGAGGAAATTAGTTCATTTATCGATTAAATTCGAATATTTCATGATGTTAAAAGTGTGGTACTTGGTCGTAACGTTAGACGTCGATTACCGAACTTAACTGTCGACTAGGATTAGGAGTTTATTTTGACAGTGTATATAATGTTCGCTATATATGTATATTGCAAGTAAAAATGTCATTGTGCGATAAAACAAATAATTTTATATACATACAACTATATGTGTATATATCTAAATGTTCGTGGATTGAGTCGACATTGGTATATGGCTCTCTTATAGCTTACATATTTTGCTTACCTAATTGCTTACCTTATTGCTTTCAAATCGTGCTTACCTTATTGCCTACATTTCATGCTTACATTATTGCTTACATATCTTGCTTACCTTATTGTTTACATATCTTTCTTACCTTATTGCTTACATATCTTTCTTATATTATTGCTTACATATCTTGCTTACCATATTGCTTACATTATCGCTTACATATCTGCGAAATTCACGCCTCACCACGGCTATTCACTTTCTACAATTAATTTTGCAAGGTACAGTCGTGGGAGCAGGCATCCAATGACTCAAAAACACTTTTAACTGAGCTTGTTTTTGTAGATGACATCGCAATCTTAAACGCTACTCATCAACAAACACAAGATATAACCAACAAACACAAGATATAACCAACAAACACAAGATATAACCAACAAACACAAGATATAACCAACAAACACAAGATATAACCAACAAACACAAGATATAACCAACAAACACAAGATATAACCAACAAACACAAGATATAACCAACAAACACAAGATATAACCAACAAACACAAGATATAACCAACAAACACAAGATATAACCAACAAACACAAGATATAACCAACAAACACAAGATATAACCAACAAACACAAGATATAACCAACAAACACAAGATATAACCAACAAACACAAGATATAACCAACAAACACAAGATATAACCAACAAACACAAGATATAACCAACAAACACAAGATATAACCAACAAACACAAGATATAACCAACAAACACAAGATATAACCAACAAACACAAGATATAACCAACAAACACAAGATATAACCAACAAACACAAGATATAACCAACAAACACAAGATATAACCAACAAACACAAGATATAACCAACAAACACAAGATATAACCAACAAACACAAGATATAACCAACAAACACAAGATATAACCAACAAACACAAGATATAACCAACAAACACAAGATATAACCAACAAACACAAGATATAACCAACAAACACAAGATATAACCAACAAACTATACACACTCACAGATCAACACAACCAAATACAAATCATGAAACTTATAAATTCAACAAATATCTCAGTGAAAAATCAAATACTGGGAAAAGTATATAACTTTAATTGCTTGGGCAGTCTAATATTTGTGTACGGAGACTCAATGAAAGAAAGAAATACACGCATAGCAGTTGCAGCTAGCACATTCACTAAGCTAACTAATATCTAGACATCAAAAGATCTAGGAAGAAACACCAAGCTAAAGCTATTCAACTCTTGTATTGTCTCAATATTAACGTATGGACGTGAAAGCTGGAAATCAGCTCAAGCAACAGACGAAAAATTAAAAATCTTCAAAAACAAATCCTCCGGAAACTGATGAACATATAATGGAGGGATTTCGTCACAAAAAGTGATTGAAGAAACAAAAACACACCAAGAATATGTTTCAAACATCATAAGAAAACGCACATGAAAATACCTGGGTCACGTTTTAAGACTAAATGAAAACAATAAACCAACAAGCCCTTATGTGGACACCTGATGGTAAAAGAAAACGAGGAAAAACTAAAGCAACTCTAAAAAAACACCATACTTAAAGAAGGGGAAATAGCAGGCTGCAAGACCATACAAGAACTAAAACTACAGGTAGAGGACCGCACCACATGGAAAATAAAAACCTCTGCCATATGTGCCGACTGCGACACGAAAGGAACAAACTAAGTCGTGGATGAAAGGAAAAGAATGGAACAAATAAAATATTGGATTGATAACATCAAGGAATGATCTGGACATGATTTTTTTACTCTTCCGAATGGCTGAGGATAGAGATGTTTGAAGGGCTTTCTGTGCTGATGTCTCCAGTGTGGGGCCCTACGACCCTAACGGGTTTTTAGGTCTTATTATACTACCATATAATATCATGTTTTGATGTTATTTTCTTGGTTGTATGACATATTTTTTGGTTATATTCCATATTTTGGAACCATCAATATTCTATAACAAGTTACGTTTACGTCAATCTCCATCTCATTCGACAATTATCCTTCATGCAGGTTCTGGAGACTCCGTCAAATGTTTCTACTGCGGATTAGGGCTGAGATCTTGGCGCCCAGGTGATGTTATCCACGACGAACACTCTCTGGCTCGACCAGATTGTGCTTACAACAACTTGTGCAGACGTCAGATTCATCTTGACAGCGACCAGCCGGAAAACTTGGCTCTACAGGTGATGTCATAAATAATGTGATATTTTCTATTATCTGACATGTCGATACCTTCATTGTCATGTTCATGAGGAAAGTATGAAATTCTCACCAACCAGTGACCCATCTGACCAACCAGTGACCCATCTGACCAGCCAGTGACCCATCTGACCAATCAGTGTCCCATCTGACCAACCGGTATCACATCTGACAACCAGTGACCCATCTGACCATCCAGTGCCCCATCTGACCAACCAGTGACCCATCTGACAACCAGTGACCCATCTGACCAACCAGTGACCAATCTGCCCAACCAGTGACCCATCTGACCAACCATCATGCAACATCAAATCTATTACATTATCTCTCAAGCGTGTTCCTGCCAAAGTCGTTTTTCTATATATTTTTACAGACTAACACCCTCCCCCTCCCAATCCACCCACTGACGCCATATATAGTTTCTTTAAATCTTTTTTTAAATTTTTTAACCAATATTTAATCGTTAGTGCTCGCGAGCACTTTTTTAAGTCGTATTTTATACGCCAGCACATGTTTCATGAGAGCTCAAATGTGCTCGTGAGCACCAGTTTCATAACGCCCTCTGTACAGTAACTCCGTGCATTGTTTGTTTGCAACCAACTGTTGCCATGACGTGGAAGATACTGTAGTTTATCTCTTTATCTATTGATTTGAGGAAAAACTAACCTCTCTACTACCGAAGCCGGTTCCTAAATACATACAGGTGTAAATCACTAACCATGGATATGATGATTTAAATATTACATGTATTGAGGTTGTTTTGATGTAAACTTTCTGAAGTCAATGGCAACATGTGAAATACATTGATAATATTTTGAAATGATTTTATAATTTCATTTTAGGGAGCGACTAACAATGACCCGTGGGCTACTAACTATAACCTAGAGGCGACTAATCATGACCAGGGGACCATTAATCATGACCATGTGACCACTAATCATGACGTACATCAGAATTTACAGTCGCTGTCTAGAGCTAATGAAACACTATCTGCGGGTATGTAACATATGTCAGTTAATCCACGCCCGTCTCTGCAAGAGAAGTCGTAGTTAAGTCAATGTACACACTCATTCTACGGGGGCTTCTTTTTTAATCTGTCGACAGAAAAATGCAACAAAACTACCATTTCGTTGTCACTACGAGAGTCATTGCGAAAGTTGGAAAGCAACATCAAAATTAGAGCAAAGCCTAAACACCTTTGAAAATAAATGTCTTAGAAGGCTACTGAACATACGTTGGTCAGACATCAAATCAAACAGTTGTCAGACAAGAATCAAAACAAGAATATGTATCCACCTATATTAGAAAGCGTCGATGGAATAACATCGGAGACGCACTACGAATGGATACTGAAAGATTCCCCTGTCAAGCTTCGATGTGGTCACCAAAAGACACGAGAAAACGAGGAAGACCAAAAGAAACTTTACGTAGTACTATTGCAAGGGAAGTTTCACCATCGGTATCAGAAACAATGAAGATCTAAAGCAAATTGCAATGAAACTAGAGACATGAAAATGTATGACAACTGCTCTATATACCGTCTTTGGCTCTAGAGGAATAACTAACTATAACTAACTAACGAGAGTCTACAAGGTCTGTAGACAATAAAAAGAAAGAAATAATGCCCCGTAGTGACACGGACTAGATTAGTATGGATGGCGTGTGAGGGCCATGTGAAAGTGAACGACAATAGTGCCGTTCTTACTCGTCGTATTATGTTGTGTGTTCTTGATAAAGATCTTTTGATCGAAATGTCAATTTGTATGTATTAATATATGTGTTACCAGTGATTATAACAAAATATTATTACCTTGTTCCAAGTTTCGTCTGTTGGATTTCAGTTTTACTGCAGTTAGTATATGGTATCGATTGTCATGGTTTTTCATTGGCTAACGACACGCAGTATAAACAAAGCAGCCAATGAATATTCGCATGAGCCAAGATGATGTTATGTAAGATGTGTGATGTTATGTAAGATGAGTTATGTTATGTAAGATGAGTTATGTTATGTAAGATGAGTTATGTTATGTAAGATGAGTGATGTTATGTAAGATGTGTGATGTTATGTAAGATGTGTGATGTTATGTAAGATGTGTGATGTTATGTAAGATGTGTGATGTTATGTAAGATGAGTTATGTTATGTAAGATGTGTGATGTTATGTAAGATGTGTGATGTTATGTAAGATATGTGATGTTATGTAAGATGAACAAGCACGACTAATCTCATTGAAAAGAATTGTATTAATACTTGTACTTGAGATTCAGGCTATTTTTGGGTAACATTTACTCTTTCTATGACACCAATACATTCTCCTTTTGTATACTTGGATGTCTGTGATTGTAAAAAAAATGAGTATAAAATTATAATTATAATGTTATACATCTATTATATATTAAAGTATGGCACAGAAACAGTGACACTAAACAAACAATGAGAAGACAGAATTGATGCCTTTTAGATGTGGGTATATAGAAGAATAAGTAGAGTATCTTGGAAAGAGAAAAAAAACAAATAAAGAGGTTCTAAAACCACTTAACATGAAGAAAAAATTATTAAGAGAAATAAAGATCAGGCAAATACAATATTTTGGACACATTAAAAGACGCTAGAATCGAATGTTCCCGTGATGTAATAAACATGATACGATTTATCGTGTTTACATATACAACGGTTATATAACCTAAACGGTTATCAAACTTAAAAACTTATTCAAGACTTTATTTCATGGTAAAGTCAAAGGGAAGCGAGCAAGAGGTAGGCAGAGATACAAGTGGGAGAGTAATATCACAAGATGGACATGTTACAGTCTAGAAGAATGCACCACCAAAACAAGAGACAGGTGGTGTTGGAGATTTGTTGCAGCAAACCTTCGTTGCAGAGACGACACGATGATGATGATGGTTGTAAAAACATAACTAAAATATACATGACGAAACCAAATATATTTCTTGCGCAGTAACGTCATCTCGGGAATCCCCAACACGTCATCTACGGAAACTCGTTTTGGTCATCAACAACGACATTTTTCTGTTTATTAGGTATTAAGTATGTTGATTGACCTCTTTGCACGACGGACATATCCATATGTGCTCTCAGATCTCCGCTTCAGTAAATCTCTCAGTGCATAACGGCTGATGGTTGTCGTTCTATGTTTGTTAACTGCTATTTTTGAAATCTTTGTCAGTTGTTCTCTGCGGGCCACGCCCACCCTTACGTCCATCCATTCGCGCATTCTCGCTATTGACTCATGCTCGTTCATCTCAAAATCCTGTGATCATGCAGACTGACGCAGAACAATGAGCATGTCTGCTCGATCCATAGGTTGACCATCTGTTGTGGTGGTGAGGCTAGTTAATTGGTCGGTCAGTTCGTTTCCCTCCACACCCGCGTATCTGGGAACAAACGTGAGTTTTCGTAGTGATATCCGCATTTTAGCTCTAATGACCCCTCCCCCACCCCTACGTACATCACCTCTTTTGACTTTCTGAATCATATTCATTGAGTCATTTAGTATGCACATATGGGAATACGCTTGCGATTCCAGCCAGTTAAGCGCATGTGTTACGGCGAAAACTTCCATTGTTAGACTGTTTGTTGTTGTGGTAAAGGCACCACTGACTTCGTGTACTGTTCTTACTTTTTATCTGGCAGTAAAGGTCCATGAGCATGGGTGGTGACGGATAACCGACCCATCCATGTAAACCAAAACATCTGTGTCATCGGTATTCTCGCAGATTATTGCCTTGACATCAGCATCCACGATCACGGCGCTGTGTTCCCATCACTCTCTGTTGAATGTAATGATGGTCTTGACAGCCTCTTGAAAGACCATAGTAATAGGTATCCATTCCTCGCCAGGAGTTATGTCTTATGGAGCGCAGATATGTTTAACGGTATCCTCGGCCCGACCTATCCTCAATTTGCCTCTCTTGAGCCTGCTTCCCTTCACACGAGTGAGCTCACTGTATAGTGGGTGGTATATGTCAGAACTCACTCTAGGGTATGCACGTACACGCCACATATCATTTCTATGAGATATGCTCGGAAAATCAAGAACAAATTTCATAGCCAAACCGGGTGTGTCCTTTTTTTCCCGGTTTATTAAATCACGGGAACATTCGCTTCTAGCATCCACGTTAAATTTAACGATGAGTGGTTACATTAAGATATTTCTACTACGAGGGCTTAATTATTGGATTAAAAATATTCTAGTTCAACGCATCATTATGTCGTTGTTTGTTGCTCTATGATTAAGACTTCTTGGTAGACTTGTATTAATATGACATCTCAGGCCATCACATATAATGTGTATGCCATTTCTCCCATTATACTGCTTTATGTAGATATTCCATAGTTGCAAGAGAAAAAGTATTCAAATGATTTATCATATGCAATATTTAGAAGTAATAAGGTGGGTAGGTATCATTATACAGAATAGATGGAATATTTTTAGTAGCAAGACTGCACTTAGCTAGATTAATCGGGTTTGAATCGTGTTCGCTTCCTTCCTATTTTCTTTGAGAATATTATTAAATTAAAAAATGTGTATCATTATCTTCCTTAGGTTCTGACACTTGTGAAATCGAGATGAGCAGTGCAAAAAACGGCGCAAGTATCTCTGAGCCAACTACACTAAATGGACTCAACAGCAAAACAACATCGTCAAAATATCTAAACGAACCTCTTGAATTAGTTGAAAGAGAGAACGAGATTTTGACAGAACGCATCAAATGTCGAGTCTGCATGTCCAAGACATCCAACTGTATCTTCATGCCATGTGGACATTTCTTAACGTGTAACGATTGTGCTGCTAAAATAACTCGATGCATCCGTTGTGCTCAGGTTATCATTGCAACTGCAAATGTATTTCTTGCATAGTTAGTCAATTGGGTGGTTAGTTGTTGTTTGGTTGGTAGTTTGTTCGTTTGGTTGGTTGCTTGCATGATTGGTTGTATGTTTGGTCGGTTGTGATGTTGGTTTTGTTGGTTTGTAAATTAGTCGAACGATCATTCTCAATGCACATTCAACCGTTAGTTCCTAAGTTTTTTTTAAGATCCTCAGACCCTATCCTCGAGATATCCTTAAGTTCTCAGGTCTCCTCCTCGAGATATCCTTAAGTTCTCAGGTCTCCTCCTCGAGATATCCCTAAGTTCTCAGGTCTCCTCCTTGAGATATCCCTCAGGGTAAAGTGAATAACAACACTTACTCTTGTGTTGATTACCAGCCTCCTCTGGTTATCTGCACAACGCTCTTGTTTAGCGACGCCCCTCCTGACATGATATTCCTGTAGTCTCCTCATATTTACATACATTTATTACATTGGTCACTCAACCTACCTCGGTCACTCGCACTATCTCGGTCACTCGACCTATCTCCTTAAGAGAGTTAAGAACGTCAGATTGGTCCATTCCATGTCAACCGTCCCCCCTTGCCCCTCCTTAAATTAGATTTTAGTGCAATAAAAATAAGAAAATTTTGCAACATCAATTGCAGTCACAATATCTGCTAATGTATCTATAACACTATCATATTTTTATATCTAGAAATGAATGGCAACACTGAAAAATTTTCTACATCATGAGATTGAGGAAAGTTTTTTTCAATTGTCTAATTTTTTTTTAAACAGACTTTGATGAGAATCTCATTGTGTATACATTATTGTAATTTTACAACATACTAAATATGTTAAATAATATAACACTCTATTTGGCGCATGTGAGATAATACGTTAAATCTACATGTATGTGTAACTTCTGAAATAGAATATTTTAAAACCCGGACACTCTAGTCACCTTCTGTAAGTATTTGTTTAAAATATTTTGTAGCATAACAAGCAGTTCGTGCTGGTAAAATGTAATTATATCAAACCATTACAAACTTATTAAATTTGTTTTAGCATGTCTATAAAATAATTCCGGACTTTAACAAATTTGTGTACACGGACTTCCGTAACACTTCAGTGATCACTCTCGTCTTTTATAATAATAATAATAATTATTATTATTATTATTATTATTATTATTATTATTATTATTATTATTATTATTATAAGACCCATAACCCGTCATGGTTGTAGGAGTGCTACACTGGAGACATCCGCACAAAAAGCTCTCCAAACAACTCTCTCCTCAGCCATTCGGATGATTGTAGATAAATCACGCCCAGTCCATTTCTTGATGTATCAATCCAGAATATTCTCTGTTCTCCTCACCTTTTGTTCCTCTAGGTTGTTCCTTGCAAAATAATTTTAGAAAGTGAGGTGTGTCTCGCTCCCCTAATACAATTGGTTCGAGAAAAATTACAAACAACTCATATTGTATCGATATTTCAGTGTAACATTACTATGATGACAGATTGAGAAATGAATATATCAGGGAAAGAATAGGTATAATATCTTGTACAGATTACATAGAGAGAGAACAGATCACGTGGTTTGGCCACATTATGAGAATGCATCACGAAAAGTTGCCCGTACAAGCATATAACTAAATGAGATCAGGGTACAAAGCCAGAGGAAGACCACGGAAAATATGGATAGAAAACGTCAGGGACATCCTGTACAGACAGGGTCATAGCACAGTCGAGGCCACACATCTGGCTTTAGAACGCAAGCTCGAGCTCTAATCACCCCTACGCTTATCGGCAAGATTGGATCACAAACCACCTGGGGAAAAGCAATAGACAATAGACAATTACTATGAGCAGAATTTTACTCCGTTGCAACAAAATACTCTCCAAAACTTGACTTATCCACAAGCAGAAACACACAACTGTTACTCTATGCCATTTTGGCCGGAATATCTTTTAGCATAGTGTCAAATGAAAGAATTATTGTAAATAAGTCTAAATTACATGTAAAAAATGTCTTGGCGGGTCAGAATCGGCCCGCAAGTCGTATATTTAGCACTTGTTGTCTAAAGAATTTTAGTAGCAGTTTCAATAATAAAATAAAATGATTTTAGCTTACCCTAATGGTGCTGTGTCCTCTTGCTCATGAACTTTTGTAATTACATTAGTCATCTCTAGCCCAGGCAGTTGTTTCTTCTTCCTCTTCTTCTTCTGCGTTCGCTCTCTGATGACAAACACGGAAGTTCGTGTGATTTCCGCCTGGGAGCGTGAAGTATGTTGTGCTGCTGGTTTCGCAGTGGAGCTGCGCTATTTGCGCCTTCCGGTCCATCAAATCCGTTTTCGGCAAACACTTGTTATATTTTATAATAGGTCGAATATTTTCTGCTGAAATTTGTTTTATGATATTAAAGTTGGCCCCGAGTTTGTTCCATCAAGATTCTTTATTAGAGATCATTGATAACAAACAGATTGATAACAAACAGATTGATAACAAACAGATTGATAACAGATTGATAACAAACAGATTGATAACAAACAACTGACAGGTAAGGTCTCAATGAGAAACATAATAACACAAACTCTGGAGAACAGAAACGTTATCACCAAGAAAAGGCAAGTTTTATCCATTAAATAAATATTGAACAAGTCTCAGACAAGGAGACAATGAAAACGAAAAAAGGCATTTTCGAATTAAACTATATAACTTTTACGCGAAAAAAAAAGATTTCTAAACTAACAAGAATATCCGAAATGCTTTGGTTTCGCTTGAAATCGAGTTTCCATGAATACATGGTTACACTACTTTACGGTCCAGTCTCGTCTGTTTTCTTCTGCAATCATTACATTTGAAGCCGTGTCAATATTATATTTTATTCACATTTGAAGCTGTGTCAATATTATATTTTATTCACATTTGAAGCTGTGTCAATATTATAGTTTATTCACATTTGAAGCTGTGTCAATATTATATTTTATTCACATTTGAAGCTGTGTCAATATTATAGTTTATTCACATTTGAAGCCGTGTCAATATTATAGTTTATTCACATTTGAAGCTGTGTCAATATTATAGTTTATTCACATTTGAAGCTGTGTCAATATTATAGTTTATTCACATTTGAAGCTGTGTCAATATTATAGTTTATTCACATTTGAAGCCGTGTCAATATTATAGTTTATTCACATTTGAAGCTGTGTCAATATTATAGTTTATTCACATTTGAAGCTGTGTCAATATTATAGTTTATTCACATTTGAAGCTGTGTCAATATTATAGTTTATTCACATTTGAAGCTGTGTCAATATTATATTTTATTCACATTTGAAACTGTGTCAATATTATATTTTATTCACATTTGAAGCTGTGTCAATATTATAGTTTATTCACATTTGAAGCTGTGTCAATATTATAGTTTATTCACATTTGAAGCTGTGTCAATATTATATTTTATTCACATTTGAAGCTGTGTCAATATTATAGTTTATTCACATTTGAAGCTGTGTCAATATTATAGTTTATTCACATTTGAAGCCGTGTCAATATTATAGTTTATTCACATTTGAAATGCTTTTTTCCGTTTGTGCGGATTGTCAGGTAGCAGGAAAGTGTACCATTTGCAAGTGGATAACTAAATCCTAAAATGGCAACCTCTCTCGTGGATGACTTGTAAGGACAATGAATCTACTGAAATTAATTTGGTCTACGTTGTTAATATGGAGTTAGAGCCTTATTCAATTTGTAGTAGCCCTTCTCCCCACCCTCGACGCTGTAGATGAGTCCCTACACCTATAGTAAGGTAAAACCAATACTCTTGGGATCAACAGGGTTGCATGGGAGGGTTGGTACCAGAGAATGGTATGAACGCGTCGTTGACTGTCTTGTGGACTTTCCGGATTAACTGTCAGTGTTGATTCCCTTAGCTTTGTGCACTCCCCTACTGCCTCGTCAAGATATAAAACTATTGATAATGGGTGAAATCTATTTTTGTTCGTCTATCACATGATGATGATGATGACTCATTTGTTGTTCGTCCATCACATGATGATGATGATGACCTATTTGTTGTTCGCCCATCACATGATGATGATGACCCATTTGTTGTTCGTCCATCACATGATGATGATAACCCATTTGGTGTTCGTCTATCACATGATGATGATAACCCATGTGGTGTTCGTCCATCACATGATGATGATGACCCATTTGTTGTTCGTCCATCACATGATGATGATGACTCATTTGTTGTTCGTCCATCACATGATGATGATGACTCCCTTGTTACATCCATTTTTTAAATTCTGTTAGAGTTATGTCCTTGAGTATGAGTTCGTAGATGGCTAACGTTAGCCCTATTCTGACTAAATGTCCTATGACAGTTGAGACATGGGATGACCACTACCAGAGACATCATCATCAATTCCATAAAGAATCATTCAGTGTCGTTACGTTGAATTACTTTAAATCCGTTAGATATCAAATGTCTAAATGCATGCGATATCAAATGTCTAAATGCATGTGTGTGTGAGTTATGTATTATTTTATGAAAACAAACTGTGATATCAAAATAATATCTAACTTAATAACAATGTAACTTATGGAAAAATGTTATACTGATCAATCAATCAAGTGTCTTGCTGAGTGACGTATGCGATCATACTTCTCCACAACTCCCTGCCTCTTGTATTCTCAATATTTTCGGTTGGTGACAATTTCTCGTACCACAGTGACAACCCATCCAGAAATATCTCTCTTTGTTTTCCTCTGTATTGTCTCCCCTTGTTCTTCTCAGTAGTTACTAAATGTTCAAGTTTTGCTTTTATCAACAAATGCCAAAACACTTGACTATTTGATTATAATTTTTACTTTAATTTGTCTATTTTACTCCAGTATCTCTGGTGACTTCTACATTATTTTTCATGGCTGTCCATGGAAATTGTATCATTCTTTTAAATAACCAGGTCTTAGATACATCCAATTCCCGCCGAAGACGGATGTGTCGGGCCATTGGCGCAAATAAAACGGCGACACAACGCATTTCCATTCTCTGGACTACATCCTGCTGGAAATATAGTAGGACCATTGTCCTGTTACAAGAGATATCCAGCGGGAGATTGAGAATGAACGCTGAAGAAGAAGAAGATACATCCAATTCACTTTGAGTTATTTTGTTTACCGTCCATGATTTACGTACATACAAGAAAGAATCGCTTAGATATAACATCCTAGCATTCGAAATCACAACTGATACTGCTTTATGTGTTCATGTAATAACAATATACAACATTATAATGAAATATGATATTACAACAATATATAATGTGATAAAAATATACAACATTACAGCCAAATGTGATACTGCAACTATATTTAATGTGATAATATGCAACATTATAGTAACTAACATGTTATGCAATGCAACGTTATAGTAAATGCCATAGTAATCACATTGTCATCTCTCCAGACCATGATATTATTGGTGTGCTTCCAAAAATATAATCTGCGACACATGCCGATGATGACCTAGTCACAAAGTCTTCCACATTATGTACAAGAACATCACAGGCACGCATGTACCATCATAGTCTTCCACAGTATGTACAAGGACATCACAGGCACGCATGTACCATCATAGTCTTCCACAGTATGTACAAGGACATCACAGGCACGCATGTACCATCATAGTCTTCCACATTATGTACAAGGACATCACAGGCACGCATGCACCATCATAGTCTGCCACAGTATGTACAAGGACATCACAGGCACGCATGTACCATCATAGTCTTCCACAGTATGTACAAGGACATCACAGGCACGCATGTACCATCATAGTCTTCCACATTATGTACAAGGACATCACAGGCACGCATGTACCATCATAGTCTTCCACAGTATGTACAAGGACATCACAGGCACGCATGTACCATCATAGTCTTCCACAGTATGTACAAGGACATCACAGGCACGCATGTACCATCATAGTCTTCCACAGTATGTACAAGGACATCACAGGCACGCATGTACCATCATAGTCTTCCACATTATGTACAAGGACATCACAGGCACGCATGTACCATCATAGTCTTCCACAGTATGTACAAGGACATCACAGGCACGCATGTACCATCATAGTCTTCCACAGTATGTACAAGGACATCACAGGCACGCATGTACCATCATAGTCTTCCACATTATGTACAAGGACATCACAGGCACGCATGTACCATCATAGTCTTCCACAGTATGTACAAGGACATCACAGGCACGCATGTACCATCATAGTCTTCCACAGTATGTACAAGGACATCACAGGCACGCATGTACCATCATAGTCTGCCACAGTATGTACAAGGACATCACAGGCACGCATGTACCATCATAGTCTTCCACAGTATGTACAAGGACATCACAGGTACGCATGCACGATCATAGTCTGCCACAGTATGTACAAGGACATCACAGGCACGCATGTACCATCATAGTCTTCCACAGTATGTACAAGGACATCACAGGCACGCATGTACCATCATAGTCTTCCACAGTATGTACAAGAACATCACAGGCACGCATGTACCATCATAGTCTTCCACAGTATGTACAAGAACATCACAGGCACGCATGTATCATTAATGGCTGTTGTGTGTCTTCTTAGACGTGCAGTCCTTGAACTAACTGCTATCACTTTCTTCTTTGTCTTTATACCATTTCTGATCTTTCTTCCCATGCAGCTCGATACATGACATGATGTTCCCATGCAGCTCGATACATGACATGATGTTCCCATGCAGCTTGGTCCATGACATGATGTTCCCATGCAGCTTGATCCATGACATGATGTTCCCATGCAGCTCGATACATGACATGATGTTCCCATGCAGCTCGATACATGACATGATGTTCCCATGCAGCTCGATACATGACATGATGTTCCCATGCAGCTCGATCCATGGCATGATGCTCCCATGATACCGTATCAATGCCTGTATCATGCATATGGAATGTCATCGACACATTCGGACATTCCATGCTCCAAGCTGAAACCAGAAGTTTCTAACTCTCGTTTTGTTGCCTATTACATTTTATTTTCATCCTATTTTTCCAATTTGTCCTAGCTCCAAGCACCCATTGAAACAGACCGACTGTGACGAATCAATACCTTGTTGTCTATGTGTTGTCCGGTTTAAGGCGGTCGTTAAGTGATCAATGATACCGAAAGTGTCTCCCGCCGTCAGAGATAGTCCTGTCGCTCTTTGACTACTTCAAATGACAAGATCTTATAACCCGTATAAACTGCCATCTCCCGATTTGATTCCGGGACCCATTAATACCAGTCCAGGGATGTAGCATACCTCTATATAGCACCAAGCCCGAGGTCAAATACAAAGAGCATGTGTTACCCATGCAACATGATCCCTGTCTGGGCCTGCCTTGTTAACTCCAAAGGAAATGTATTACCATTTATACATTTGGAACAAGGCAAGCTGCCTGATCAGCAGAGCAGTGCTCTATCTGTCCTCCTATCGGTGCTCCCAATCTAGCTGCTGGATCATGTGCTCTATCTGTCCTCCTATCGGTGCTCCCAATCTAGTTGCCAGCCAATCTAGCTGCCAGCTAATCTAGCTTCCAGTCAATCTAGCTGCCCGCCAATGCTAACGGTCTGGTCTTCTCTATCACAACATTTGATTTGAATTTGAATTTCCTCGTTCAAGGATAAGGCTTGGATCCTCCGACATGTGCTCCATCACCCGAAGCCATTGGCACACTGTGATTTGCCAGAATGGATAGACGTCGCCCTACGTCAACAAAAACAAGTTGCACCGACTACTATCATACGGTAGCTCAGTAAAATATGGCATGACCTGACACATGAAAATATGATATTGTAAAATGTAATACAGAAACGATATTTAATGTAATATCCTGCAACATTGAATGAAAATGTGCTTCAAGTCTATTTAATGTGAATTAATATAAAAATTTCAATAAAATGTTATCATCATCATCAGGTGCCATGCCGGGTGGCGTAGGCGGTCATGGCTCTCCACAGCTCTCTGTCCACAGTATCCTGTATCAAAGTCGTTGTTGTCTCTTTGCCGTGCCAGGTTGTCAAACTGTCTAATATTTTCTCACGTTGTCGCCCTCTGTCTCTGGTGCCTTCAATAACTTCAAAAATGTTATACAATGTATTAATAATAAAAATTATATTCTAGTCACACAATGTTGCATTATTTGTTTGTGATGGTTAGCACTTTTCTTCCATTCTGAGACGTCACAATATTACTGCATAACAAGCGACCAAACATTCTGAGACGTCACAATATTACTGCATATCAAGCGACCAAACGTGTCAAAGCCAGAAAATCGATCGTCATTCAATATTGCGACGCCTTAAAGCAAAAGCAGAAAAGACAAACAAATATATATTTACAGTAAAAATATTATTGGACGGATGTCATGACAGAAATTACAACTCGCATTGCCCTAGAATCAAGTGCATTTAACAGTTTGTCTAATATCTGGAAGTCAAAATCTATCAGTACACGCACGAAAATGTGCTTATTTAATTCCTGCGTTATTCCGGTGCTATCATATGGATGTGAGAGCTAGACAAGCTCTGTATCTTCAGAAAAGAAATTACTGAGTTTCGAGAACAAATGTCTTCATAGGATAACTAACACCCATTGGAGTGAATTCAAATCGAATGATAAAATCAGAGAAGAGGCACATCAAAATTTCATCACAACTGTTATCAGAAAACGCCGTTGGTCCTACATCGAGCATGTCCTACGCGCAGACACCAACAGAATACACCACCAATCTCTTGAATAGATGCATACAGGCAAAAGAGCAAGGGGTAGACCAAAAGAAACATTCAGAAGAACAATACTTAGAGAAAGTAAAACAATCAATAAACATACTATTCAAGAACTACACAGAATAGCTTTGAACAGACACAATTGGAGAGATCTGAAAAGGAAAATGAATGAATGAATGAATTCATGAATGAATGAATGAATGAATGAACAACCAAAAACTTTACGAACAGTTGGGATGGGCTATAAACAACAGGTACTGACACGGAAAGTATGAGTGGCGCATTTATTAGTGCACTCCTATCTTAGCTGTGTAGTTAAGGTGCGGTTCACATGCTGTGAATGATTTGAAATAACAAACAGTTATAATACCAACCTGTATAATAAAATGCGTTGAGTGGCGGTTTTTTATTTAGCGTCAACAATCAATTACATCCGTGTTCGGCGAATGTTAAATAATATATTGCTTTGGAACCATTGCTTTTTATAACACTTAAAAAATAATATCTGTCAAATGTAATATTTGCACTCACAAAAATCAGCATCTCAATCAAACATGGCCTATGTATTTGCGAGGCCCAAAGGGGATTAAAGAATTGCAAAACTATTTACCTTCCAGGAATGTTATAAGAGGCGACTAAGAAGAACGAGTTCAACAAACATCCCGTACAGGTATTGAAATATTCTCAGTAACAACAAACATATAACATATAATATTCGTATTAGTTATACAAGGGCCGATAGGTCTTCTTGTAAACATGGATAACATGTATAGACAATTATTTATCCATAAATTGTAGATCACGAAAAGTGTGGAAATGACAATATCTTTCTATGAAATACTTCTTGAAAAAGTTTCCTGCACAGTAAATCCACGTGATGACCTGGAGATTGTATGTGCACAATAAATCCACGTGATGACCTGGAGGTTGTATGTGCGTGTCCTGCACAGCAAATCCACGTGATGACCTGGAGGTTGTATGTGCGTGTCCTGCACAATAAATCCACGTGATGACCTGGAGGTTGTATGTGCGTGTCCTGCACAGTAAATCCACGTGATGACCTGGAGGTTGTATGTGCGTGTCCTGCACAGTAAATCCACGTGATGACCTGGAGGTTGTATGTGCGTGTCCTGCACAATAAATCCACGTGATGACCTGGAGGTTGTATGTGCGTGTCCTGCACAATAAATCCACGTGATGACCTGGAGATTGTATGTGCACAATAAATCCACGTGATGACCTGGAGATTGTATGTTCGTGTCCTGCACAATAAATCCACGTGATGACCTGGAGGTTGTATGTGCGTGTCCTGCACAATAAATCCACGTGATGACCTGGAGGTTGTATGTGCGTGTCCTGCACAATAAATCCACGTGATGACCTGGAGATTGTATGTGCGTGTCCTGCACAATAAATCCACGTGATGACCTGGAGGTTGTATGTGCGTGTCCTGCACAGTAAATCCACGTGATGACCTGGAGGTTGTATGTGCGTGTCCTGCACAATAAATTCACGTGATGACCTGGAGGTTGTATGTGCGTGTCCTGCACAATAAATCCACGTGATGACCTGGAGGTTGTATGTGCGTGTCCTGCACAGTAAATCCACGTGATGACCTGGAGGTTGTATGTGCGTGTCCTGCACAATAAATCCACGTGATGACCTGGAGGTTGTATGTGCGTGTCCTGCACAATAACTCCACGTGATGACCTGGAGGTTGTATGTGCGTGTCCTGCACAATAAATCCACGTGATGACCTGGAGGTTGTATGTGCGTGTCCTGCACAATAAATCCACGTGATGACCTGGAGGTTGTATGTGCGTGTCCTGCACAATAAATCCACGTGATGACCTGGAGGTTGTATGTGCGTGTCCTGCACAATAAATCCACGTGATGACCTGGAGGTTGTATGTGCGTGTCCTGCACAATAAATCCACGTGATGACATGGAGATTGTATGTGCGTGTCCTGCACAATAAATCCACGTGATGACCTGGAGGTTGGATGTAGTTATAGATACTGACCACCCACATCGATATCGGCCATTTAAGAGGGAAATGATGAGAAACTCTAGCATTTTAATAAAAAATATTATATTCAAGAACTTCCCTTATTTAACCCATTAGTGTTTTGGGAAACACTTCACAAAACTTATTGTAATGTCGGTATGATTTTTTTTTGACTGTCATGTCATTGTGACACAGAATAAAACGCTTAACTTTCCAGATCAATGATTCTTGTAAATATCAACCTGCGTCATTTCCTGACTGATGCGTTTAACCATTTGTCACTTTGACTATCTGGTAACCAATGACAAGTCATGGCAAAAGTAGTACTAAGATAAGTGGAACCAGCTACGGCCGTCTCCATAAAGACCTGTTATCTACAATTGTCACGTGAACGAATGGGGGTGGGGAGCCTTAAGTCGAGGTTCGGTTGGTCACTATTTATATACCTGGAGTCGCCCTGCCAATTGTTGGCATGCGGTTCCAAGTATATAAATAGTCTATCTATCTATTTATTCGCTAAACCCTTTATTGCCTTTCAGAGTCACGGATAGAAGAGTTATCTGCAGATGGCCCTCGTGTGGGCTGAGTATATTGTGGAATATGTTGCCGTGTTTATTTCGGTGGTCTATTGTTTTCGAGGTCGGCCACTAGGTCTGCCTTCACTGTATCTGTGTAGCATAGCTTGCTTTAGTATGCTGTCTGGTAGTAGTCTGCTGATGTGTGTAAACCATTTGATCTGTTGGCTCTTAGTATACTCCAAGATTGAGGCGGTGCCGTTTCTTTGTCTAATGTCCTCATTTCTGACTTTGTCTCTTAGTGATATTCCTAGAATTCTGCGCAAGCATGCCATTTCAGATGTCACAAGTTTACGTTTATCTTGTGCTGTCGTTGTCCATGTTTGACATTGGTAACAGAACATTGGTATAATAATCATTTTGAATAGTGTTATTTTGATGTTTAAATCTACTTTTTTTGTTTCTGAAGATTGGTGTCATTTGCCCTAAGTATGCTTTACTACATCTATTGTGTATTTCTTTACTGCTCTTGTCGTCTGTTTTTATATGTTGTTATGTAAATAGTGGCCAACCGAAGTTTAAACAATAATCAATAACGTAACGAATGGGGTCCTAATTAAATCCGCTGAAAGGTCTTCAGCTAAGATGGTCATGGACCAACGGGGAAACTTTTATATGATGTAGTTTTAAGCGTCTAGACGCAGTTAATCGGGTCACGCACGACACGTGGTTGATTGCACGCGTGTTGTTTTACATATATGCAGTTTTTCTCAAATGTTTGTTTATGGAATTTATCAAAGCTGAAACCAACTTGTAATGTGGAATAATTAACTTTCCAACGATTATGAGGTAATTACACATATTTTTTAAATGTTGAAATTAGTTTATTAATTAATAGTGTGTTCGAGGTGTGCTGACAACCGGCGACACGTATGCTATACGACAGCTAAACGTCACAAAGAAGCGCGCTTATATTACGTCTCTGTGTTTGTCATGTCACCATCCATGGTGTATCATCTCCGCAACGTAGGATAGCCGCATCGGATATCCTCAAAAAATTCAAATGAAGATGTTCACATTATTCAGAAAATGTAACTAGATTTCACAGTAAAATTCCTCTTTATTAATATTACAATTGTAACATGTGAAATAAAGTGTGTAAGAAAAGTGACAATGGTGTTATTACTAAAGTAGAAGAAATAAAGTGTCTAAGAAAAGTGACAATGGTGTTATTACTAAAGTAGAAGAAATAAAGTGTCTAAGAAAAGTGACAATGGTGTTATTACTAAAGTAGAAGAAATAAAGAAATTAGGAAAATATTTTGTATAATATCACGTATTGAGCATATCGAAAGACAACACGCAAAACGATTCTGTCACATTATGAGAATAAATCAAAGCAAATACCAATAATAGCATATAACACAAGGATATCCTGCCATAAAGCCAAAGGTAGACTCAGAAAACGGTGGATAGAAAACATAATGATAACCTTGAACAAATATGGACCACGCAACCAAGGCGACAAGAACGACAACTAAAGCTCCCACCCCTACGTTTAGCGGCAAGTGTGGATAGCATAAACCAACATCCATTTGGAAGAAGACAAAAACAATTAAAAATATATTTATTCTAGATCTGAAAAATCTCAGACAAGTATCTTCAATTTCTGTAGAATTATTGTAAAAAGTTAAACCCTTGCATTTAGTAATGCCGTAGGCATGTGAGATCGATCTCACATTTCAGCTGGTCTGCTATATGAGGGTGGTATTAATCTCCTCTCCCTCGCAGTCTTTATTTCTCGGATTAATTCGGTACTCTTTTAAGGCTGGGTCGACCCGAAAACCATCTGAAAAACATTTTCGCCTCAACTGTGGAATAAACCCAGATTTGTTGTAGGTTACAATGATGAATAATGTTTATTGTTGAAACAAATGTTCATACGCGATATGTGATAATATTGCGGGCAGGACACTTAAATCTTATAGGCTTTATATTATTGCACGTTTTACTATCACCGCCTACACCTACAGAGTTCCCTTAACACGTTATATTGTCAATCAGCTAATTGCATCTGAGGGCAGAGCTAGTGAAACTTGCTACAGTTCATGGCATAGGCCTATGATAAAATTAGTTTATCAATTAAGCAAAGAATATGTTTAAATGTGCGTAATAATTTTTTATTCAATTTAATAATGTTCAAGGTATCAGGTTAAAATCCGACACGGGCTATTGTGCATCCGGACCGTTCAAAAAGCAATGACAAACTACTGAATGTATTTGTATAGAAAATCACTACAACACAAACGTTTTGAGTGATGGGTATGCACCAATTTTTTTTCATTACAAAACGGTATTGTTGACTTCATTTTTTGTCAACATCCTACCCCCCCCCCCCCCAACCCGTTCATCTCCATCTTCAACAACTGTCAAACTTTTCACTCCCCACTCCAATTATTGACGTAATTTACATATTTTGCGTCTTTTTTGTATGATATTCTTATGTCATTTCTAAAACGTTTCATTTCGAATGTCGATATTTTCGTTTTACACTGAAGATGCCATTGCCCACGACATTCAACTACTTTGCCCATTTTCGTTTTCTTTTATGTCTCTCGTCTGATCAACGAACACGCACAACAAATGGTGTACATGAAACACATCACATGAAGAAAACACACGTGGTTAAGACTTGTAGAAACACAGCACATATCATGGACACTTCCTGGTTCAAATATAGAATCAGGGCATGACCAATAGTGAATATATTTCCGACGGACGCGATCGGACACGTTTATAATATAAACAAGGATATATTTCAGAAAATGATACTAACGGGACAGCTACGAATATGTATACTAGAAGTACCAGTGCTTTCATTTGCTCGCACAGACACAAGTTTTATCAACCAAGTACTTAAAAGTACTTAAATTTACAGTACATTTTTTTAGGGACGGGGTGGGATTTCCCTGACATAGTGGTTAGCCTGAATCCCAAATTAATTATAGTCGTGTGCGAGTTAATTATTGGTTCATCATTCAAAAGTGACTTTTACAGGATATTATAATTCACATAATCGATCTTATTAAATCACTTTACGTGATGTTGTAATTCACATAATCGATATTAACCCCTTAGCTGCGGACGTATTCTTAGGGATACGATGAAAAGCCACCATCATTTTGCAAAGATCCTCCCCTTCTCATATTCCCAAGGAAACAATCTGTTTGGAAGCTTATACTGAAGTATCCAGATGAATTGTTTCCCTGGGAAACTAATAAGAATATCTCAGCAAATGACGTCAACCCCTCATCGTATCTTTTAGGATACCTCCGCAGTCAAGGGGTTAATTGTGGTGGATATTTTTTTGAAAAAACGAAGCAAATTTCTGAGCGATGCTGTCGTAAAGTGTAGGGTTGAAATGTTTGGTTCTTTTTAATTTTCTTAGTGTTACTTTGTGCGATGGTTGGGATGGGGAGTGAACTCAAACCTTTTCCATTTTCGCCGATCTACAGCCGTGCAAACGTATAGAAAAGAGGGTTGAAAAGGCATACATAATTTACCTCACTATTATTTCATATGCACATCGTCTGTCTCAATGAAGAGCCACGACACATGTCGAGAGTACCACATCTAGCACGTAACTCCGTAGCTTCGTGCCATAATTCCCTGCTTTCGTGGGAAAACTCCACTTTGTTAACACGAATTAAAGACGGTATTCGAACTCACGACCTTTGGAGCACAAAGCGAACGGCTTAAACACTATATTAGATATGTGTTGAAAATTTATAATATTAAATGAGAATAATTGAAGAGTAATTGAAGAGTAATTGACTTATGTGTATCAAAGTCAAGTTTAAAATCTGAAGCAGGTTTCCTATGTGTACTTGG